>NDGM011245244.1:2345-13962 GCA_002564305.1 Octomys mimax
GGATTGAACTCAGGTCCTTGGGCTTGCCAGGCAAGTGCTTATTCTACTGAGCTATCTCCCTGGCCCTTTTTTCCACATTCTTAACATTTGTTCTTTTCTGTTTTGTTTTGTTTTTAGATATTAACAATTTAACAGCAGATGTGAATTGATGTCATTGTGGTTTTGATTTCCATTTCCCTGCTGATTAGTGATTTTCATGTATTATCGCTATATACTTTATACATCTTTATATTCACGTACCATCTATGTGTATGCTTTGTTTGGAGAAAAGCTGTTCCGATTCTTTGCCTATTTTTAAAAAATTGAATTATATATTTCATTATTGGGATGTTGTGGGGTTTTCTCATGTATTTTATTAGTTTTATATATATGGCTTGCCGTTGTTCTCTCATTTCATAGGTTCTTCTGCACAGCATTCCTTGTTTCCTTTGTCACCCATAGACTTTTTTTAGTTTAATGTAGTCCCACTTACTACTTAACGCTTTTGTTCCTGTGCTTTTTCTGGTGTATCAAAAATTTACTCTTCATATCTTTGTCATGAAGCTTTTTCCCTGTATTTCCTTCTAGTTTTATATTTTCAGGTGTTAAGTCTTTATTTGAGTTGATTTTTGTATGTAAGTCTGTCTTACTTTTCTTGTTGCTAAGGTTTATTGGAGCTTATAGTTTGTAGAGGTTTCAGTCCATAATTGGCTGACTCTAGGCAGCGTGGTATGGCAGAGGGGTGTTGCAAGGAGAAACCATCCATGGCAGGCAAAAACTACCAAAGCAGGAGAGTAGTACAAAGCAGCAAGCAATAACAGCAGCCCTTTTTCTGTTCCTTATATTCAATCCAGGCTACTTGGCCTTAGGACTGGTAACATTCACACCCACAGTGGGGTACCATGAGTCCTAGCATTATACCATGAATCAGTACTATTATCCCATCTTTAATCCCAGCATCACACATTCTAGATTTAGCTCCTTTGAATAGCTCCAACTATGGGCACATGAAGCTTTGAGGGAGCATCTAGGTACAAGCGCAAAAGATGTAAGGTCATACCTTTATGCTTAATGCAATTCAGTCTGTCTCCCAAGAGTTGTCATAGTCTGAACAGTTTTAACCATTGCTGAAAAGTCCAAATTTAAAGTCTCTTCTGAGATTTAAGACAGACTCTTTATTTGTGAACCTTTGTACAAATTGAAAGAAAATTAAATATTTCCAGCATACAAGAGCACAGGATAGATATTTCCATTCTGAAAGGTCCAGAGTGGAGGATAGAAAGGAATGGGACCAAAGCCAAAGCAAGACCAAAATTCAGCAAGGCAAACATTTAGTCCCATAGTTCCATGTCCAGCATTTAGGGTAACCTGTGGCAAGATGTAACGTTCAGTGTGCTTGGATCGTTCCACTTCTGTGATATTGCCAGTGGTTGCAACTCCCATGGCTTTTTCTTCAGCTGGCTCTGCTCCCTGCTTGCAGTTTTCCTTAGATGATTCACATTCCTGGCTTCTCCAAACTTCTGAAGTCTCTGTTGTGCTTTTGGTTTCACACTCACAGCTTCATGTACTGCCCTCTTAAGGGGCACACTGCCTGGCCTTCCAGACCTTCTGAAATCTGGATGGAATTCTTCCAGGGCCCCTGGCTCTTGCATTCTGTGTAGTACCACATGAATGATACAAAGATCTGCTGCAGTTGGAGCAGTACCTAAGGCTTCCTCCTCTTTTAGCTGTAGGAGTTGATTACCTGGATTGCCAAGCATTCTGAACCTAATCCCTACTCTATGCTGCTGCCATTCTGGAACTTGATGTGTTGGGGTTCTCTTCTCAAAGCAAAGTTACCTTTGCAATTTTGAGACTGTACAGGATGGGGTCTTGTTAATTTTTGGGATGTTTTCAGGCTATCCTTTCTATTATCCTTTTCTTCCTCAGCAACCAAGCTGTCCTCTGCTTTATCTTTGCAGTCTACAGCTTTATTGGCACTTCCTTTCTGGCCAGACTCACAGTATTTTTAAAATTACTTATTATTCATTTAGTATTTTTATTTTCTTTTTGGTACCAGGGATCGAACTCAGAACCTTGTGCTTGCCAGGGAGGTGCTTATGCCACTGAGCTGTCTCCCCATCCCTACTCACACCATTTTAAATTACTCTGCTGGACATCACCATGCTCAGCTATGTTGAATTTTGTCGAATGTGTTAGACATTGAGTATAATCATATAATTTTATTTTTTTTATTGAGATATAATTGTGTATCTTTCTAGAATATATTCTGGTAATTCATGTAAGTTATGTAATAATCAAATAATGGTAGAAGGAGATAAACAATTTTTTTCCTTTTTTCTGTTAACATTTATTTTTTAATCTTTTATTTATTTATTTGATACAGGGTCTTGCTACACAGCTCTGACTCATAGTGATCCTCCTGTCTCAGCCTCCCCATCGCTGCGATTATAAGTGTATGCCACAGACCCAGTTTTAGTGGCTCACACGGTATACCCAGGGTTCCGTAACTGGTATGGCGTGCGGTACCCAGGATCCAACTTGTGCTTGTCAGGCAGGCACTTAGATTGCCAAGCTATCTCCCCAGCCCCATTGATTTATTTTTATATGTGATGGAGTCATCCTTTTGTCCCAAGATCCTTTTAATGTTCTTTTGAATTTAGTTTTGTAGTACTTTGTTGAGGATTTTTCTGTCTGTATTCATCAGGGATATTAGAATGTAGTTTTCTTGTAGTGTCTTTGACTTAACTTGGATACTAGAGTAAGGCTAGCCTTATAAAAAGAGTTTGGAGCTGTTATCTCCTCTTCAACTTTTTGAGAAGAGAGAGTGTGTGATTCTCTTGTAAGAGAAACCATGTAATATTTAAGCTTGTGTGTCTGGCTTACTTTCATTTAGGGGTCTGAAAGATGCTTCATAGGATTCGATTTCAATATGTTAAAATATATGTTGTAGGGGCCGGGGAGATAGCTCAGTAGAATAAGTGTTTGCCTGACAAGCACAAGGACCTGAGTTCAATCCCTGGTTCCAGGGGAAAACAAAAACAAACAAACAAACAAAAATATATATATATATGTTGTGACCTACCATAGGTCTGGACAAGGTGCCCACTATAGCTGATAAAAAACGTGTTATTCTCCTTTGACGTGGAATATTCTGTGTATGTTTGTTAGTTCCATCTAGTCTCTAATATTTTGACTTTGTTTTCTTTACTGGTCTTCTGTCTGGGTTTTCTATCCATTGTTGAAATTTAGGAATAAAAGATATTATTGTGTTGCTATTTTTTTTTTATGAATTCTGTCATCATTTGCTTCATATATTTGGTTCCTCTAATATGTGTGGCCACCTGTGTTGTTTATTGCATAGGTATGTTTTTTTCATTCTGTTACTTGCAGCCTCTTTGTGCCCGTAGATCTAAACTGAGTTTTTTGTACACAGAATGTAGTTGGATTTTATTTTTTTAATTCAGCCATTCAATGTGTTAAGTAGGAAATTTAATCCATTTTTATTTGAAGTAGTTACTGATAGGAAAGACATTGCAAATTCTGTTTTCTCTCCTGTGGTAGCTTTTTTTGGTCTGTTTTTCTTCGTTTCCTAGTTTTGTTTTGCTTTTATTGACATGTTTTAATTTTCTTTGTATTTCTTTCATGTATGTTCTGTAGGCATTTTCTTTGTAAAATACCATAGGAACTTTAAGTATCTTATATTCACATTTTTACCTGATATTTTCAGTCACATACAAAATGTCTGCTCTTTAACCTCCCATTCTTTGTTACTGGTATTATAAAGTATATTTTTATTTGGTGTATCTAACATTTCAATAGTTATTTTTCATACTTTTCTATTTTACATTTTACGTGACAGTTACAAGTTACCTATGCACCACTGTTGTAGTGTTACATGATTTATGTTTTTACCTTTACCAGTGAATTTCATACTTAGATGTGCTTTCATGTTGCCAATCAAGAGCATTTTATTTAGCTTGAGGACTGCTGATGGTGGTGGTGAGCTCCCTTAATTTTTGTTTATTTTGGAAATTTTTTTCTCTGTTTTTTTAAATGTATTTCATTGTTTTCAACCTCCCCAGCGCTGGGATTACAGGTGTGGGCCACCATGCCCAGACTCTGGCTGGCTCAGCCTTCCCTGGGGGCAGGGGCTGGTGCAGCATGTGGTGCTGGAGATTGAACCCAGGTCCCTGCGTTTGTTTAAGCTTGTCTAAGCGCGAGCACTTTAGTCTGCTAAGCTATCTTGTCAGCCCTTCTCCTTTATTTTTGAAGGGTAGTTTTTCTGAATGCATTTATGGTTGGCAGGTTTTTTTTTTCTTCAGTTTTTTTTTTTTTTTTTTTTTTTTGCAGTACCAGCAATCAAACTCAGGACACTGCACTTGCCTGGCAGGTGTTTACACCACTGAGCTATATCCCTGGAACTTCCTTCAGCATTTTGAATACATCTTTTTATTCTGTATTTTAAGTTTTATGCAGAAAACCTGCAGATAGTCTTAATGTGTGCTTTTTTGCACACACTGAGCAGCTTTTATTTTTCTGCTTTCAAAATTTTGTCTTTGACTTTTAACATTTAATTTTTGTCTTTGGGTGCTACTGAAATTTGATTTCATTGGGGCTTTTGTTGGGCTTCTTGAATCTGAATGCCTACCTTTTACCTAAATTTGGGGAGTTTTGGTCTGTATTTGCAAATAGATTTTCCCCCTCGATTTCTATCTTCTTTTGGTACCTCCACAGTATATATATTGGTCCTTTCAGTAGTGTTTCATGAGTTTCTTGTCTTTCCATATTCTTTTTCATTTTTTTTTCTTTTTATTCTTCTGCCTGGAGAATATCAAATGATTCTGAGAGTTTCCTGATTCATTTTTCTGCATAAGACTACTTTTGAACCTCTTTAATGAATTTTTTTTTTCAATTTAGTCATTCTGTTCTACAATTTTTTTTTCTGTCATTTTCTGTCTGTTGCAGAAAATGATTAACAATTTCCTTTTTCAGTATATTGCTATTTTTTAAAATTCTTTGTCAGGTATTTTGCATACCTCTGTTTACTTAGGATGGGGTTTTGGAAGTTTATGGTTTTGGTGGCCTGGTAATTTGTAATTCAGATCCAGTCATATGAATAAATAGATACCTTTTCCGGTTTTTACAAACTTTCTGTGTACTTTTTTGGGCCGAGCAGAAGAGGAGGGGCGATAGTGAGAGAGTGTATGGTAGTTCAAACTGTCAAATTTGTTTCTGTTAGTAGATTTAAGCAGGTCAAAAACTAGTTGATTGTGAGTGAGTGCTGTGAACTTTGCTATCACCTTTTGTACAGCTTGATTTGGCACTTATTTGAATCACAAAAACTTTTCAACTGTTTTTTTTTTTTACACAAATTGAATTGATCTGTACATTTTGTTTATTCAGTGTAATCATGGGAGAAGGAACACCTAAGACTGGCTATTTTGCCATTTTCCTGATGTCACTTTTTTTTCTTCCTTAAAATTAAAAATAAGGGCCAGGGAGATGGCTCAGTGGAATAAGCGCTTCCCTGGCAAGCGCAAGGGCCTGAGTTCAATCCCTGGTTCCACCAAAAAAAAAAAATTAAAAATAGAGTGTATGCTGAGGTTTTCAGCAAGGTTTTGGTGACCGTCTCCCTTTATATGCTAGTAAACAAAGAAGCATGGACTATTTTTGATCTGATGAATGACTTACATGTGAATACCAGAAAGATGCCAAGATAGTGTAATGTGATGGCCAAGATAGTGTAATGTGATGGAGATTAAATCTGGATTCAGATTCTAGCTCTGCTGCATGAAAGCTGTGTACATATCTTGGTAAATATATCTTAAATTTTTTGACTAGCTCTTTGTGAAAGTGGAATGGTTGGTAATGACTGAATATTTTGAAGGGGCTTAGATAAGTTAATTAAAGTACTTAGCTCAGTGCTTGATTATTATAGGAACTTCTTGAAAATTGTTTATGATTTCTAATTAATCCATTGACACAGTAGAAAGAGATCTCTAGTAATAAGCTTCTGGATTTGTATTTAATCCTTAGAATATTTAATTCTGAGCTGTATGAGAACTTGATGACAGTCAATTTGTGTGGGTAATGTAATACTTAATAGATTGAGCAGCTAAAGAATCTGGATCCAAAAAGAATTTTATTCAGGAGGGATGTAATTATAGAGTTCATTGTTAAAAGCACGAAAGAATTTAGGGTGGGGGCAAAGAAGGGATTAAATTGAACTTTAAAGGATATAGTCTAAAATATTTCAGGAACAAGGACATAACGTGGGACTCTGGAACAGGCAAATGTGAACTAATTGAAAGTGTTTGTGTTTTAGCAGTAGGAAAATCTGATTCCACTGGTGCTTTCTTCCTGTGTTCTTTGTTTTATCTACTTAAATATCTTAGAGAGTTAATGACACAGATATGTATTATAGTTGGTCATGTATTGAAGAAAGACACATTTACATTTCAGAACCTTAAGACTTACTAGGGTACTGTATTGGGAAACTAAAGAAATAGGACAGTAAGGAGGATCAGGATAGTGCCTGAATAGTAGTATTCTGGCTGGACCTAAGAAAGAGGCAGGATGGGTATGTAAGGTTTACTAACTCCTGTTTTCTCTTGCCAGATTATTTGATTGCATTGTGGGTCAGCAGTAAGACAAAGTATATAGAACATAGACTTAGAGTTGCGATATGTTGGGATCTAAGCCACATAGCAATAGAGTATGTTTAAGAGATTAGCTCTCCTGAAGTCTTGCAGCAAAAAATTTATTGGAGGCACTCATTCATGAACTGAGGTAGAAACCATATCTAATAAAAACAAAGATACCAATGAACTGCTACCTTAAAGATAGTTTCATTTCCTTTTAAGTTAAAAGATTGTTTATCAGGCAAATAGGCCAAAGAACATGCAAATCATGTAAGGCAAATGGTACTAAGTCAGGGAACATTTTCAGATACACTCCTTTTATTTGGTATGTTGTATATATCAAGTTTTTCATATAAGAAAAACCATACAATATTTAAGCTTATGTGTCAGATTTACTTAAATTATAATCTGAAAGTGCATCTATTTTCATACAACTCAAGTCCATGTTTGTTTATGGCTGAGTGGTGCTCCATTGTATATAAATAATACATTTCCTTTATCCATTTATCTGTTGATTTGAGGTATAGGCTGCTTCCAAGATTTAGGTATCATGAATTCTGGTGTATAAACATGGGTATGCATTACATCACTGTGGTATGATGTCTTTAACTTCTTGAGAAGACAGCTAGTGGAGAAATGTGTGGTTGGATCAAATGAAATGTCTACTTTTAGTGTTTTGAGAAGTCTCCATACTGATTTCCCTAGTGTAATTTAGCTATTATAGATTGTGCTGCTAAGAACATGGAGAAACATACATCACTGTGGTATAATTTTAACTACTTGGGAAGACACCTAGAAGAGGACTAGGTAGGTCAAATGGAATGTCTGTTTTTAGCTTCCCAGTGGCTGTATCAGTTTATTGTCTCACCAACCACAGAGCAGGATTCCTTTCTCCCCACAGCCTCACCAGCATTTGTTACTGGTAGATTGCTTGATGGTCACCATTCTTTCTGGGGTGAAATGGAATCTTAGCATTTTAATTTACATTTCTCAAATGCCCAGTGGACACAGTTCCGTGCACTTACTGGGTGTTTTATTTCTTCCATCTGATAATTATTTATTGATATTTCCAAATTTAGAGCATGTTTTATTTTTTTTGCAGTACTGGAGATTGAACTCAGGACCTTGCACTTGCCAGGCAAGCACTTACTCTACTGAGTTATCTCTCCAGCCCTAGAGCATGTTTTAGCACAATCTAAACCAAATTAGCTATTTTACATATAGTATAGTGTAAATATGGAAAAATCTCCCTAAAAATTTCATATTGAACGATAATATGCATGCTGTGAACTTCTGTACATAAAGAAAGGTCTGTTGTACATTTCCGTGTATTTATAGCCCAGTTTCACCTGTAATAGTTAAGGTTTCGGCTGTAGGATCAAAATGATCAAAGAATGTTTAGTGTTCCCACAAGTGTAAGCTGGTTTTTTTCTTAGCTTCTAGTGCATTTTAAGCATAGTATAGTTATATAAATGAGCAAATAAATCTCAAGTAGTTTTTATTTTCTTGAATTTGATTCTTCATATTTATCATTTTTTTCACTTGTCCTTCACAGAAAGTTCAAATAAAATGAATTGTTAGTTTACTTAATTTAAACACTTCAGTTCCCTTAATGCTTTTCTTGATCCTTTGTTTCTCATTATTTTTGATATTGAAAGCTTCTTTTTATTTATGAAGTTGAAGTCCCTCTGGTGGAACATTTAGGGAAATACATAGCATATTTTTATGAAAATACTTACTGGTTATCTTAAATGGTAGTAGTGATTGATGTGTGATAACTGCTACAGAAAGTTGTATATGATTAGCAGTTCAGACTGTGCTGCCTTCAAAATTTGACACAATCTGATGAATACATCTTAAGATTGATTTGATTGATTGATTGATTGATTTTGCGGAACTGGGGATTGAACTCAGGCCCTTGTGCTTGCCAGGCAAGTGCTTATTCTACTGAGCCATTTCCCCGGTCCCTACATCTTAAGATATGTGAAGATAATAATAGGAAAGGAGATAGCTACAAAAGTGCCAACTTATAAAAGGTTAGACAGATTTTTATGGCCGAGTTTAGAAGACCAATCATCGTTAATAAAATTTATTTTTGTGTCTGATAAGACTTCTGAGAAGTGAGATGAGTGGAAAATTTCATAATAATCATGATTTATCAAGTATAACTTACTTTGTTATTTCCTGCGTATTGCCTTTAATTTCACAATGATCTAGCAAGGTAGAGGATATCAGACCCACCTTATAAAGAAATGAAAGCTTGCAGGGTTCCATTACTGGATCATTCAACTAATGTGTGATTGATTGTATGTGCAGCAGGTACACTATTTTGCCTGTTACATGTCCAGACTGGGTCCATAACTATTAGCACCAGTATAGTATTACCTTTTTTTGTTTGTTTATTTGGCACAGGGTTTCGCTATGCAGCTCAGATTCGTAGTGATCCTCCTGTTTTCAGCCTCCCTAGCACTGGAATTATAGGCGGGCGCCACAACGCCTGGTTTTGGTAGCCAGCATTGCAGGCCCGAGGTTCCAGGGAAGGCATGGCATATAGTACTGGGAATAGAATCTGAATCCTTATGCTTGCCAGGCAGGTACTTAGACCACTGAGCTATCGCACCAGCCCTGGAACAGTATTACTTTTATGAAATTATAATCTTAGTTTGAAACATTTGACAAGGGTTTTAAAATACGCATTTTTTTATCTGTTGACTATATTAGAGGGGGCATCCTTGGTGTGTTGTGTGTGCACACATTGTATTAGTAGATTTAAGATTTTGGAAAACATGCTCTAAATCTAGAAAGATTTATATGAAGCAGTGAACAGTATGTTGACTGAGCAACTGTGTATAGGAAACCAGTAATAAATAATAATAATAAACTTGACCCTTCCTAACTTTTTGTTATCAGTTATTTGTAAAATATTTTATGATAGTGAAATGCTTTAGAGGCTTCATACTGTGGTCCATTGGTTAAATCCATCTTGGTTTTATATGTCATGTAAACTGTGGCTTTACAACATTTTAAATGTTGGTTTACAGACAAACCAAAATATGTATGACTCCAAAGCTTAAAGTATTTGCTGTATATTCTTTTCCAGAAAAAAGTAGGAGTTGACCTATCTCTTAGCTACAGCTTTCTGTATGCCAAAAAAAGTGAATAATGAAATAGTTTAATCAGGTAGATTCAGTCTTATCTAAGTAGAGCGATATCTAGGTGTGCAACAGTATTAACAAAATAAGAAATAGCCTAAGAAACTCAGTTTTTACTTCTATAAAAACATCCATTTTATAGTGCTGTAGAATTCTTAAATACTGTATAGAATATTTGTAGAAATAATGGCATAGTTAAGACCTCAATACACTTGATTCTTTAATAAGGTTTTAAACAAATTATAAATGCTTTATAAGAGTGTGTATTCATAAACTGAACATATCCTTCTGATATATCCTAGTTAGTAAGTGGATATCTTGAAGTTTTAAGCTCTTTGCTTCTTCTCATACTTAGCTTATAAAATAGGTATCTTTGTTAATTTGAACCACTGTGGATATTTCTAAAAATAATTACCTATCCTATCTGTCCTGTCTGTCCATCCGTCTCTTGGTCCATCCTTCCATCCATCCAGCCACCCGCCCACCTATCTAACTTATTTTGAGAGGAAATCACAAAGTTGCCCAGTCTGTGCTTGAACTTCGAATCCTCCCTCAACCTTCCAGAGTGCTGGGATTAAAGGAGAACACCACACCTCACTTAAACATTTGTTTAAAGACTAAACTGACTTGTCTAGTGGTATACTTACAGTCACAATACCCTGAACAATATAGTAATGCAATTTAAAGAGCAGATGTGTAGACAAGTAACTGCAACATAATGTATTTTACAAATTTTAAAAATATCCCAGTACTTCAAAGGATGCTATAGTGTCTGTGTCTTTGGAATATTTTGTTCATCTCCATTGTTTTAATGGATAAAGTTTCTGAAAGAAAAAACATAAAAGTTCTTTTAAAAGAAATCTATCATAGTAATGTTGCAATGAAGATTAAGTACAATAATGTTGTCTCCAGCTCCATGGATAACCCATATTAATCTTGCTTTGTAGATTTTCAAAGTTCTGTATGGCTTGTGCTTTATCCAATCCCGATCCATGCATTGTAGCACAAAGTCTCTCTTGATGCTCCTTCATCTTTATATATTCAGTTTTTTCTTCTCTTTTTAAAGTAAGTGTAAATTCTGTTTGATTCTTGGTTATACACACCGTTATAAATCATGTAACCTTATTTTGTGTAATCTTATTGGATAATAGTTTATTTGGTAGGCATGGTAATATAATATTGTACATGCCTGTAATCCCAGCACTTACTAGGCTAAAACAGAAGGATCAGGAGTTCAAGGCCAGTCTGGGCTACATAGTAAGTTCTTAGCCAGTCTGGACCACAGAGCAAAACCCTGTCTCAAAGCAAACAAGAGTCACTTTTTCTTGATTCTTTTCTAGTTCTTACTCATTTTAATACACATCTTCTATAATTATAAATGTATCTGAATTGAATGTTTTTTAAGCAGCTATTTAGTTCTCATGATGATTCTGAGTTCATAAATCCATTGAAACATTCTTGTATAAGCCATTCTCTATTACAGATTTTCTTAACATTTCTAAGCATGGTAATGAGCAGACACACTCAAGTAAATTACTCAATAATAGATGGCCTACAGTTACTTTAACCACCTCAAAAATCGTGGTAGTTCTTTCATCTAGGTAATGATGCCCAAGAGGTATGTTACCTCTGCTTTGTAAAACTTCTAATTATATTTGCAAATTTGATTATTAAAGTAACAACCAGTTTCATAGTAGGAAGTAAATTGTGCTGATCAGATGAAAACTGTAGTTTCCAGTGCTACTGAGGAGTCTTTTGATATGTGGTAACCCCTTCTGACACAATTACTTTTTAAAATACTTTTTTTTACAGTTTTTTGGGTTTTTTTTTTTTTTTTTTTTT
>NDGM011245253.1:4167-14260 GCA_002564305.1 Octomys mimax
TCTCTCTCTCTCTCTCTCTGTCTCTCTAAATAAATAAATAAAATAAATGTTTAAAAAATAAAATATTTATACTTGCTTTTACTGGCATTGTCTTTTGGATTTTTGGATTTTTTCCTAATCAAAATATATTCTGTCAGTGAATCCTGTAGTTTTCAGGCAGGGGAACAAAAGATGTGTGACTTTGCCCAGCAAAGTCCCAGGTCCTGCCTCTGTGCCTGTGTAGTTCCTGAGGGGGCCCTTGCTGTGTTCAGGCGGCACATAGACTGCCAGGCTATGTCCCCAGCCCCACCCCTTGCTGTGTTCAGGCAGGCACTTAGACCGCCAGGCTGTCTCCCCAGCCCCACCCCTTGCTGTGTGCATAACATCATCAATTACAAGATTGTCTTATTTAAAGGATGCCATAGTTTGGGGACCAGTGTGATGCGCAGAATTAAAGCACATAGTGAAGCATACTTCTAGTCTGCTCTTACTCTTCTCATGCTCTTCACTGAGTCAGTTCTTAGGTCCTGGTAGAGCATCCTCCTGTTCTTGCTTAGTGTTGTAAACTGAAATTTTGTGGAGAATATTGCTGCTCACATTTTTCTTGGGAGAATGCTCAGTACTTTTTCTTATTTATCTAGGATATACCAAAAAAGAGAAATCAGTATTTGTAGCTTGCAGATAAACTAGTGATTTAATATAGTGTTTTTCTTTTTAAAAGTTAGTTTCCTGTGTTGTCTTTGTTTTCTGTTATAAGACTAGATTATGAACAGACTCCTGTTATTTTCACTGTCCTCCTTTACAGGGCTATAAATCCTCATCCTCCCCCAGACTTTGCTGATCATATGAATCGACATAATATGAAATACTACATGTGTAGCTTATTTAATATTCCGAAACGTCTTTTAAAACTTAGTTGCCATAAATTATAAGCCATTAGGAAATTTATGCTCGCCTTAGTTTTTTTCTCTTACCAGGAATTTAGTGGTTATGTGCAGCAAGTGCAGTATGCGATGGCGAGAATCAGAGCTGCGATGCCGAGAATCTATGAGCTTGCAGCGGGAGGTACTGCTGTGGGGACTGGCTTAAACACCAGAATTGGCTTTGCAGAAAAGGTGGCTGCAAAAGTGGCTGCACTCACAGGTTGGTGATCGCATGAATTACCTCTCACTTCCTTAGGTAGTCTATATGTTTTCTGTGTTTTTGCCTTAAAGTTTTTAGAATTTAAAGTTAGAAATATTTTTCTGTCAAATATGTGCTTTATATCCATTTCAGAAGTTGTAATGTTAATCCTTTTACTTTTGTTGTTGTTGTTTTTGTTTGAGACAGGGAGTCTGTATGCAGTTGAGCCAGCCTTGAGCTCACTTTGTAGCCCAGGCTGGTCTCGAACTTGTAACAGTCCTCCTGCCTCAGCCTCTCAAGTGCTCAGCTTTATCTTTTTTTTTTTGGGGGGGGGGGATGATTTTGAGATAGGCTCTCCCTATGCAGTTCAGGCTCGTTTGAGGCCCAGGCTGGTCTCGAACTGTCAGTCATCATCCAGAGTTCCAACATGCAGTTCACATCTACCAATGTTAACTTTGTTACTTTATTACCTCGTGGTATTCTGTTTCTTTCATTTTAAAGCTGTTTTAAAGTAGAGTTTGTAGACAAAAATGAGAAAGTCATTGAATAATAAAAGTGTTGCAGATAAATTGACTTTTTAATGTCATGCTATCATATTTCTTTGAACTATTAACTTTTTTTGGTTTTTGTTTTATGATGCTGGGAATTGAACCCAGAATATCAAATATACCAGGCAGGCATTCTGCCAACCACAATGCTATGTCCACAGTCCAAATTATTAACTTTTTAAATTTCTGTCTTTTCTTTAGTTGGAGTTCTGTGGTCTGATACTGAGTACTGTTAAGTCCAAGTTGTGCTCAGAAAGCTCTCATTGAGATACAGCGGTTAGCATGGGGTTAGGATGTGTGCAGGAGGATAATGTTTTTCTCTACATTATATTTACTGTACTTGTTATTTCGGCCTATAAAGGTGCTAGTTCTTTATATTTCCTTGAAAAATATAGCCAAATATTGAGACTTAAGTACATTTTTTGAAGTAGTTTTTATTGTTTCTTTTGATTCTAGAGTTTAGGATCCAACCCAATTGTGCATGTATGCAGTCTCTCTTAACACCAAACTACACCCCCTAAATCTTCTGTTCTATTTTTGCTCTTCATATACTGGAATTTTTGGTTAACTTGCTGACGGTACACAAGTGTTTAATTTTCCTGCTTACCCCTATAGATTATTTTTCTTTTCTGTCCTTCAGGCTTGCCTTTTGTCACTGCTCCAAATAAATTTGAAGCTCTGGCTGCTCACGATGCTCTGGTTGAGCTCAGTGGAGCCATGAACACCACCGCTTGCAGTCTGATGAAGATAGCAAATGATATTCGTTTTCTGGGTTCTGGTCCTCGTTCAGGTCTGGGAGAGCTGATCTTGCCGGAAAATGAACCAGGAAGCAGTATCATGCCAGGTACCACATAGCTAGAAAATATTAGAGCCAGACTTGGATTACACTGGGCGTTCTCCGCTTCGGAGTATGTCTCTTTTTGGGTAGTGTGATCCCAATGCTGGATGGGGACATGGAGGCACACTTGTTCCAGAATGTCTGTGTGGGACACTTTGGCTTTCTTCCTGGGCTTCAAGGAACATCTTCTAATCAGTTAGGGAAAATGAATCTTAGCATAAATTTCGAATCCTTTGTTAGAAAGTATGTAATGGTTCCTTCCTTCCAAAGCCAAGAGAATTCTGGAATAGGCTGTGAAAGGGATCAACAAGGATTGAATAAAAAACAAGCCATATCAAGCTCCTCTTATTTCATGTTTTTCATGAAATTAGCCTGTTAGATAAGAGAAGTGACACAGACACTGGATATTTGGATCAGCTAGTCATTTGATAGACTCATGTGGTAATCATTAGTTTTAGTGGACAAGTGTGGGCAGTGCTGGTGGATGACTACAGCTGGGTGAGCAGTGACATTTAAGCATGACTAATGCGTTGACTTTAGTCTGGAATATCTTGGTAGCAAGCTGAAGGGCTACCTATTCACCACTTCACTAGTGGCCTGGGGAAGGCAAAGAATACCTACTACTTGTATTAGCAGATAGCAAAAGTGAAGTGACAGCATATCAGATGACAGAATAGAGATTTACAAAGCATTGGTAGGCCAACCTGTATTGCACTGAAACTGAGAAAATGACTGTAGTGAGAAAGGCCTGACTAAATATTTATTTTATTTTATTTTATTTTTTAAGTTATTTAGCACAGGGTCTCACTATACATATCAGACTTGTAGTGATCCTCCTGTTTTCAGCCTCCCAAGTGCTGGGATTACAGGTGTGTTTTACCACGCCCAGTCTTGGGGATTGTTTTAAATCTGTGCATATATAGAACAGGAAGAGATCTTGTTCTAGTTTTTGTAGGTTTAGTTGTTTGAAAATCTAGGTGATTGTATAAAAAAGAGAACTAGAGAGTGACCAATAAAGAAAGTAATCTTCCCAGTGTTGTCATGTACTGGTCAGAGGAATCTGAGATATTTGTCTCAAACTTGAGTTATGGGAAAGTTATGGAAACTCATGTAACGAGTAGGAAAGTTCCAGCTTAACAAATCTGGAAGCATTGGCAAGATGTCTGTTTTGTAAGTGTTCTCGTACCAGCTTCTACTTCTCTGTATTTACGCATCAACTTGGAAGTTAGCAGCTCCTCCAAGTTCTGAGAAGGTAGGGCCTGCGTATTTCTGACTGTACGTTCAGTACCTGATTTCATAAGTATTTTTAAAATGATTGAAAGCCAGGCAAGTAAGGATCTTTATTTAATACATAGGGATGTGGCTTCTCACCAGTCATTGAATGATTCAGTTTGTGGCTGTTTACCCCGTTCCCTTGGTTAGGTTTGCCCTTGTTTTATTCTGTGGCTTACTTTGTTTGAAGAAATTGTTTCTGTCTTTGTCTCGTTGTTTGACTTAAAACCCAACTTGACTGATACGTGACAGCATGAGTGCATTTACTATGGACTCTGTCCATGATGGTTTTCTTCAAGGCAAGGTGAACCCTACTCAGTGTGAAGCGATGACCATGGTCGCGGCCCAGGTTATGGGGAATCACGTTGCTGTCACCGTTGGAGGCAGCAATGGACATTTTGAGCTGAACGTTTTTAAACCAATGATGGTAAGCTATAAATTCAGTTTTTAATGGTTTTGCCTAAAGACTTATAGTCATTGTTTTGGTCTTCCTTTAATTTCTAGAGATTCCTCAGTAGGTAAATGGTGGACGGAGCAGCTGGACGTCTGGCCCTTACCATCATGTTCCTGTGAGCTTGAACCCCCAGAGGTTCCTGCACACCTGTCCAGTTGGCCAGCTTGTACCACTGGTTGTACAAAGGGATCTAATCATTTTTACCAGTCTTTATTAAATTAACTGATTAAATCTAGTTAATTAAATTTAGTTAATTTTAGTTAATTTAATTAACTAAATTTTAGTTAATAAATTTAACTAAAAGTCTCATAAGTGGCCTGAATCTAGTTAGTTGCTAAAATTTGAATAACTATTGCCCAAATATAAATATTAATGCTGTTCATAGTAATTAAAAATTATTGCAATAATCAGCAAATGTATGCATTTAATTAATTAAAATAAATGTATTTATATTTGTGAATTTCTCTAAAACATTTTATACATAAAGATGGCTAATTTGTGTAGGATGTGAAAAAATGTCACAATACTTGGGTCAGAGGATTGAATTCAAATCAGCTGCTCGGCAGTAAGACAGACAGGTTACAGCCCATTGTGAACACGTTCATGTTGGAAGAATGACCTCAGGTGCTAGGAATTAGGTGCCTTAGTTCAGATCACTTAATGCTTTTTTGAATAGGAAGAAAAGTTATTGACGAGGACATGGGACCCACAGTCCTGCCTTCTTCTCAAGCTGTGTCCTTCTCCTTCCTTCAGATTCAGTCTTCCTGAAGTAACCTGTAGTTACTTTCATTTATGCTGTGATCGCTAGAGTCCAACCTCAGTCCCCTCAGCTTGTGCTTAAACTGTTTGCCCGTCGCGCATGACTTCTTCAATCCCATAGGCATCACGTGGTTCTTCTCTTACGGCATCTGGTGCTGACAGTCCCTATGGGAGACATTTTTCCTGCTTGGTTTCTTTCTTTCTATTTATTTATTTATTTATTTAAATGAGAAAAAAAGATAAAATAGATATGAAATAGTTTCAAAACAGGTTAGTGGGACAGTTACAATAATTAATATGTTGCATATTGTCTTTGTCGTAGTTGTTCAGAGGACAAAATGCAGACATGATATCTTGTCTAAGCAATATTAGTACAAACCTTTCTGCTCAGTGAACTAAGAGAAAGTAGCTGTATATCTTATCTTGTGTATACATACATATATATTTTTCTTTTATTCACAACAAAATGGTCCTTTATACTTAAAATTTCCTCTCTAGCTTTTTTTTTTTTTTTTTTTTTGTAATNGTACAGGGTCTCACTACATAGCTCAGACTCGTAATGATCCTCCTATTTTTCAGCCTCCCAAATGCTGAGATTACGGGCGTGCACACCATGCCCAGTCTATGCTTGGTTTCTTAGTACTCTGTTATCCTCTTCCTGTCTGTTCTCAGCTCCAGTGGTTTTGCCCCCTCCATGTGCCTTGGATACACTGTTGTGTCCACTAACACTGTTGTTCTTCAACTTCACAAAGATGGGGCAAGATGATACTATCTTTCATCCGTTTTCCCTGACTTCAGATAATGTAGCTGTGTCCCCATTTAGTCCTTGGTTTGTGTAAAGCATCCCATCTAAAATATCCGTGATGCCTTTTTTCTAGTTTGTGGAGTCTGTAAAGTCTAACTTGATAAGAACATAAAAATGATAAATTCTAATATTCACACAGTGAATTCTCCATTTAACTGTCAAAAACTTCTCTTTATTATACCATATTCTGGCTGCTCACAGTAGCAATGAATAAGATTTTGTCCCCCTTCCCACCAGGATATAGATTCTTCAGGCCAAAGCAGAATTCAGACCAATAAACTTTTGATTTCAGGTCACATTCCAAGCAGTTAACACCAGCTGCCTGGTGCATAAGTGTGGATAACAACCATGTCTTGTTGGGTGTTTCTGATTTATTATGGATGAAAGATGATACCATTTTGTTCCATCTTGATAAGATGAAAGAAACAGAACAGTTGAGGGGACATGATAATGTTTCCAAGGCATGTGGAAAAAAGCCCGAGGGGAGAAAGTACTGTCTCATTAATCCTTATTAAAATCAGTATTGTGGTTTTAATGGAAAATAAGATAATCAACATTTGCTTTATGATGATGTTTGATATCTTCTATTAGAGCCAATTGTTGAAAGTATAGTTTTTGGACTTCGGGTTTTAGACCAAAGGATATTAGGATGTGCATATAGCTTAGAACTTATTGTATTTTATTCTATTATTTATTTAGTCTGTTGAGACAAGGTCTCACTCTACAGTTTAGGCTGGCCTTGAACTCATTTTGTATCCCAGGTGGTCTGAAACTTGCAATGATCCTCCTGCCTCAGCCTCCCAAGTGCTCGGATTGCAGGTGTACACCACCACGCTTGGCTCTCAGTGCATATTTTAAATGTTAGCAGGAAGAAACAAATGCCAAAACTACCCATTGATTTTGTATCATCTTCAAACATTCTGTGAAAAGTTTTAAGCATAAAATCCTTAATAATTATTAACAACTGAAAAGCCTTGCCTTTAAGAACTGACCCAAGCACCTGCTGGGCTTGCTCCTCTGTACCATGGCTCCTGTCTTCTGTGTGGAAGATCCTTGCCCGTCTAGGCTGTCTGACCTCTGTATCAAGCAGGAGTTCAGCTCTTGCAGCAGAAAATAATTCCCTTCACTGTGGTTCTTTACACTTCATACCTGTTTTATTTTATATATTTGTATTTATGTCTTTTTTTCACCACTTTTAGGTTTTTGTGCCCACATGTGTTCATAATTTCTTTCACATTTATTTTC
Source organism: Octomys mimax (assembly GCA_002564305.1). Taxonomy (NCBI): domain Eukaryota; kingdom Metazoa; phylum Chordata; class Mammalia; order Rodentia; family Octodontidae; genus Octomys; species Octomys mimax. Next base: position 11,190 of record NDGM011245253.1, read on the forward strand.
TGTGTTTAGTGCTTGACAGTTTTTCAGAGTCTATTTATTTCACTGAATTACATGGTTCTTTGAGCCAGCAAATGATATATATCATTTAACAAAAAAAAGTTTAGTAATATGTTTCTCTTTCTTTCTTTAAAAGATTAAAAATGTATTACACTCAGCCAGGCTTCTGGGGGATGCTTCAGTTTCCTTCACTGAAAACTGTGTGGTGGGGATCCAGGCCAACACGGAAAGGATCAACAAGCTCATGAATGAGTCTCTGATGTTGGTGACAGCTCTTAATCCTCATATAGGTAAGCGCTTATGGAAGAATACCATCTTGAATGTGAAATTAGCTTGAAAACTTCAGAGAATGTTGGATCAATATGCATGGGCAGCAAATTCTTGAACAATGTTTGAGTAAACCTTAAAATACAAGAAGTTATATATAAGTTTTATGGTATAGTTTTTTACAAAACTTCATCCATTATACTTCGTGTTATTTGGAGTATAGTGTTTAGAACTAGTATTCCAAACATTTAATCTTAATTGAATTCAGATGCCAAGTATTTTGTGCAGACACTTGGTTATTCATAGGACTGGATCGGTGCTGTCACTAGGTGGCACTGGCTGAGTAGCAGCAGGAATGAATGAATGCATCCCCGTGCCTTCTCTCGATGCTCTGATTCCCTGACTTTGTTATTTTATATAGTTCAGAAATAGAAAGTTACCAATTAGAAGAAAAAAGCTTTATGATTTATTGCTTATAAGGAGTGTAAATATTTTATCTAAAATCATTTTCATATTGCAAGCCTTTTTCTAAACTTAGAATCAACCATAAAGACTTGATTGGCTGACCATAGTAATCCCCATTAAATAGGCTGTTTTGGCTTTTGTAGGTTTTGAGGCATTCCTTGGATTATATTATGATGTGTTAAAAGCCTTTTTTGCCCTTGTTCCTGCTGAGTTGATATTAACAGAGCCATTGACTTTCTATTTTAGAAGTTATGATGTCATTTGGCATAGTGTCATTACTACTTTAAAACATTCTTTTGTGATCTTGAACTTTGCAAACAGACTTTATTATTCTTGGCTACACATCAAGGTGTAATTTCAGTTTTATAAAGTTAGAGCTCATTAGGTTGCTGTAGGTTCCTCTGAGTCTAATATAATCCCCTAGGAAGTTGTTTGTTTTTTGCTTTTTGGTTTTTTGTTTGTTTGTGGGAGTCTAGTGTTAAGATTGATGAGAATATTTTTATCCATTTAAAATTGTTATGCATCAACATTCAACTGGAAAGAGAAAGGGGACCTAGAATGCCTCATCAGATCCTGAGAAGGTATTATCAAACTTTTAACATAGAGGCATCCTCTAAAGCTGAATAGATAGACCTTTCTTGCAAATCAATTTAATGTCGGATCGAAACACTTTTATCACAGAGAATATAGTGGTGAGCTGCGCGCGAGCCATACAGACTTCCAAAATCACACGTTTTCATTGTGTAACAGGTCTTTCATGTCTCGTGGAACTTGAGAACTAAAGGCAGTGTGCGTTAACGCTTAGACTTCGGTGTCATTGTTAACCTAAGAGTGCAGACCTGTATTAACCCCGAGAGTCTCCCATGAGCGTTCTTTCACAGAGTTGCTCTCGTTAGTAAATACCCTCACCAACCTGATTAGGATTCACAGGTTCAGTTGCATAATGAAATCAACTCTATCCAAACTTTTATAGATGTTTAAGTAGTGCACGCAGACCTGCATCATTTTCTTTGGTCGATGACCATACTGCCCCATCAGACTCTTCCCTTCACTCACATTCCTCCAGTCTTCGCTTGATCTTTGTTTATTCGTGTTAATTTCATTTTGCCTTCTGATTTTTTAAAATTATATTAAGTCAGACAACATGCAGAACTACATAACTTCTATTAACTCCATAACTTTGTTAACTTAAAAAGACAATCAAGTCAGTAGTATCTTTTGTATAAAAGTACATATTTCTGCTCAGATGTCCCTGACTATGTCCGTGTAACGCAGAGGCGACAGCTGTGGGGCCCAACAGAAAAGACCTATGGGCAGCTCGGGGAGGAAGGGTCTCAGAAGGGTCTCGGAAGGGCATTGCCCCTGCCTCTCAAGGCTTCCTACCTCCCGCGGCCACTCACACAGCTGTCTGCCCCACAGTGCTGTATGATCTGACTGGAGCATTTAGCTTGTCGGAGTCTTTATTGCTAAAGAAAAGTTAAAATCTTATTTGTATGTGAGAAATAATATTTATTGAGATAGTCACTGTTAAATATTTTTAAAAATAGAAAGTGTCACATAAGAGGCCCATAGCATCAATGTGAAACAAATAATGATTACCTTTTGCTCTAGAAAACCCTAGGATCACTACTAATTCCTATATTATCCTTTTTTTTTAGGGTATGACAAGGCAGCAAAAATTGCTAAAACTGCACACAAAAATGGATCAACCTTAAAGGAAACTGCTATTGAACTTGGCTATCTCACAGCAGAGCAGTTTGATGAGTGGGTAAAACCTAAGGACATGCTGGGTCCAAAGTGATTGAAATATGTTTATAATAACAATAAACTTGTATTAAAATTTAAAAAGGGGCTCTGTATTTTTCTAAATAAAAAAGGCTGCATTTGAAAGGATACTGTTAGACCTGCGAATCTCTAGCAGAGTAATTGGATCAGGGTGTAAAAACCTGAGGATGTGATAGATCCAAACTGAATTAAGTAAGTAGAAAATAAAATATATTACATAAAAACATTTTTCTTTTTATTAATTGAGTTAAATTGTAATTCATTGGTGTTCATCATTTCCTAAGCTTTGTAAAAGAACTTCCTTTCTGCCTGCCTGCCTGCCAGCCAGCCTGCCTGCCTTTATTCATTGTGGTCCTAGGGATGGAACCCAGGACCTTACTGATGCTAAGCAAGCACCTTACTACTGCACCCTGAAGAATTAATTTTTTTTGAGAGAAAGATGAAAACAAATAAAAATGATACAGAATTTCAAAGCAGGATAATAAGAAATTAACAATATTTAGTGTTTTGCATAATGTTGTCTTCAAAGTAGTTGCTCAGATTACAACATTTAGGTA
>NDGM011245276.1:1547-15708 GCA_002564305.1 Octomys mimax
CTCTCTCTCTCTCTCTCTCTCTCTCTCTCTATATATATATATATATATATATATATATATCACTATACATGCTGTGACTTAGTTCAGATTACTTATGTAGTTAGAATAATATAGTGATCTGGAATCATAATTTATTTTTGAAAAAAAGGCTTAGAAGTTATCACCTCCTCATCAGAAAGAAAAAGTAAAGAGAATCTTGTATGCTTAGGCTAGAAGAAGGAAGTAATACAAATTTCTCTTTTAGCATATCATTATCATATTAATGCCATTTCAGTAGCAGTTAAATCCCCAATTCCAAAGTGTGAAAATTCAATTTTTAATGCCTTGCACTTGAGAATAAAACTAATTTTTAGTTTTGTCCTTCTTACGCAAAAATTATGAAAAAGGAAAAGCCCCTAAACCTAATTTTTATACTTAAGATTGAGGTCATTTTTAAAAAGTAGTTCATTATTCATTAACTTGTGAACAGAGTATATTATTGTTATATGACTACTGTACATTTAATAACACTTTTTATTATAGGTTAAATTAATATGTATTTTATAAGTACTTATTAGCTATTCTGAGAATTGAATAAATCATTTAAACTACAAAGAATAAAACAGAGCCATTATTGCTATTGTTTCATTGGGTGATAATGTTGTCATAGCCATGATGAACAATAATGAATCATAGAGCATTGCACATGTTTTCATCTCAAAATAGACTTGTAACCACGTATAGTCATCAAAATATATTAGCTGCCTTCATGCACAACTTTAGAAATAGCTGTGCATGCAAGATTTATTTGTTTCTTAAGTAACTGGCAGAACTCTTGAAATACAAGCCACATAACTAGGAGGGCATTTGTGATAGACTGCCCTGAACTGCATTCACTGAATCTGACTCCAGTCCTGCTCAGGTTGTAGATATGGATGTGAAGGGACAGGAGGCCGTCCTGCTGACACACAGCAGGAAAGCAGAAGCTGCAAGGAGCTATTCCCAATTGAAAGCCAAATGCTATAAGAATAAAAGAATATTCTAGCAAAATGGCTAGAAGCAAGGGGAAAAATACAAAGGAGGAAGAAAAGAAATAACAGAACAATATTTGATTTTTATAAGGAATTAAGCGTTTTATTCTGAGTAAGACAGGATGATTAGAAAATTGTATTTTTTAATTACTGAAAACTTAGATAACAGTCTGTTCACCTCAGGACTATTCTGATGATTATTTTAGCAACCACGGTGTAAAAACATAATAGAAATTATCCTAGTTATTGTTCATTATTAATATTAATCTTACATATTTAAAATTATAGTACCTACAGTAAGTAAAATACATATTTCAAAATAGATAAGACAGTTTAAATCTAAAGAAATGATAAATATTAGTGGTAAATATTGGACTAATTGGTATTATTTGGTCATTCTTTAAGTGCATATGCACTGAAATATTATATTGTACCTTTTCAATACATATGATTATTATTTGTCAACTAAATATAAAATAAAACAGATAAGCATGATATACAATTTGCAAGACATTATGAATTGGATAATGACCATAATATATAATAAGAACTAAGTAAGATTTATAGAATTTATGTAGGCATGTAATTTGCTATAAATTTTCTTTTATAAAAACTTAGGGCGATTAAACTGTGTCCATATATTTAGTTTCAAAATTTAGGCCTGTTGATCTGACAAAGATACTTTACGGCCCATCTGGGGATAAAAAATAATGTCTAGCAAATATTATTTACAGGCCTAGAGCACTGGTATTCTTGGACTATTTTAAGGCATTTTGTAGGTGAGATACAATTACCAACAACTAGTGTGTGTGTGTGTGTGTGTGTGTGTGTGTGTGTGTGTATGCCTGTTTGTTTAATTTAGGGGTCTTGAGGACAACAAATATAGTACTCCAATAGGACTGATGTGAAGTTGTGAGTGTTATACCTCTTCTAAGTGATTCTCAGAATAATCTTTAAGAATGGCGTCATCTATCTAGATTGCAATTTTGCCCTGAGAAATTGGCAGTATTGATCCTATTGCTCACATTCCTGAGGTAAGGTTCAAGCTTCCCAGTCACTGTACAATTTTTAAAATCAAACTTTGATTTGTATTTCAGGCAAGAACTAGTTAGGAGTGATTAGTTAGGGGTGATTACTTAGTATTGATTGTAGATAACTACATTAGTGGGTTTGGAGCCTATTCCATTAACTGACATGTAATCAAGGTTTTCTAAGAAGGAAGCAACATTTCAGCAAACATGCGTCTAAATACTGATTGATTATAAACTCAGTGATAGTGGCTTTTAATTCTATCGTACACATCAAAATAACATGGAAAACTGGTGTGATTATAATTTCCTCAATTTGTTTTTATAGTACTGTATATATTCTTTTAAAATACTTTTAGTATTTGTGATGCATAGTAAATATATTCATTGTGGGGTATTGGTATATATACAAACAGCATTTTGATCTCTCTTACTTTCCATTTCCTTTCCCATATCCCCATCCTCAGAATCTTTTTTGTCTCCAAAAAGCCTAGCTCCCTGTTTCCTATCATTATTCATTTTATTTGTTTAAATTGTATGTATTTATTCATTTGGTACAGGGTTTTGCTACACAGCTCATAGTGATCCTCCTGTGTCAGTCTCCCCAGTGATGGAATTACAGGTGTGTGGCACCACACCCTGGTTTCTGTGGCTGGCATGGCATACCTGGGAATCCAGGGCCAGCAGGGCATGAGGTACTAGAGATCCAACTTAGGTGCATGCACTTTCCAGGCAGGTACTTGGACTGCAGCTCATTTTTCTTTCTTTCTTCTCCTTATTCTTTTTTTCTTTTTCTTTCTTTTTTCAATGTATTTCATAAAGAGTCTCACTACATAGCTCAGGCTTAGAGTGATCTTCCTGTTTTCAGCATCCCCGGAACTAGGATTACAAGTGTGGGCCACCAGACTTGGTCTCAGTGGCTGGCTTACTGGGGGAGGGGCTTATACCACATGTAGTGTCTTGGATTGAACTCTGGTCCCTATGCTTGCCTAAGAAGGCGCTTAGTCTGCTGAGCTATCCTGCTAGCCCTCCAGCTCATTTTTCTGCTTAAAAAGTTTGCACTTTGGATTTATCTTATAAAAGAACCAATTCAATTCATGTTAATGTCTCACAAAGGAACACTTTGGAAGCTTTCAGACATTTATTTGCATCTTATTTTCTTGTGAGCTTGTATCTGTATGAACAAGTGTTACTTCACTCTTCCCCTGAATTTCACAATTCTTACCTATGACAGGATCCAACTTAGCTTGATTTATTTAGTATTCCTTGATGCAATGAATCAGAAACATACTTTACATATGACACTATATCGATAAATTTGGAAGAGACAGCCAGGCTTTCAAGGATCTATCACCGTAATTAGAAGTTCCTTAAGAAGAAGGAACAAATCCATTTTGGTTGCTCACCTCTGATGAAGTCTGGGTTTGACTGAGATTTTCCCTCTCTGCCCTTCTTTGTGTCCTCCTTCCCCAACATCTAAATGCCTAAACAGTAACTGATACTCTATTATGTATATAAACAACAAGAGACTAACCTGATCTAAGTATTCCAGTAAATAAGATTTTATTCCAGGCCCAGGCAAGTTAAATCTCTTTCTCTGATTAACATTTCAACTGTTTCAGGGAGATAATCCAACTCAGGTTGTTTCACATGTATCTTTATCAAAACCAACAGCAATTAGGAAGCAGTACCATAAGAACAACTTATGAAGATACCACATGAATGAATGGAAGATGAGTTCAAAGCCTGGCAGAATTCTCAATAATTGCATCTGTTACTATATTGTCTCATTTTTTGTATCACTGTGGGGTTCTTTGCTTTTTATATATGCCAAAATCTCTTTATACTTTAGGGCCTTTGTTCTGGCTGGTTCTACTGCCTGGCATTCTGTCTTACTAATGTTTGCTAACATGGTTTTGCTATTTAAATCTTTGCAGAAATATCATCTTTTAAGCAAAAATTTCCTTAGGTTGACCATACCAATCTGAAATAGCCATCCTATTGTTTGACATAACCTCATCTTAATTTAATTCAATATGTAAATTCTTTGTAGTGTTTAAGCATTAGTGTCTGAGCTTTTCAAGTACAAGAAACTTGCCAGGTTTTGTTCAGTATTCTATTCTGAGTTCTTTGAACAAATGAATAGCGCCGAGCACATGGAAGGCACTCAATAAATTTTATTTTCTTTCTTTTTTTAATTTTTGGAACCAGGGATTGAACTCAGGCCCTGGCACTTTCCAAGGAAGCCCTTAGTCTACTGAGTTATCTGCCCAGCCCCCTCAATAAATATTTACAACATAAACTCATTGATATGGTGTTTGTCTTGAGTACACTGACTTTGTAAAACTAGCCTTACATTTTACTAAAGGAATTCATTGGACAAACTCACACGAAGTTTTAAGTGATAACTTTTGACTAGAGTTAGTGAAATGTAGACAAAATTAAATTATCTAGTATTGGGAGAAGCAACTTCTATATTCTGGCCAGGTCAATCTACACAAGGATTTAGAGTGCTGTATAATTAACAGAAAAAGCAATCATAATTTATGTCTGTGTCTTTCAGTTTCAGGAAAAAGGGATTATAAATTGTTTTATCATGAAAGTAGAATTCAGAAATGCAAAGACAGTTTTTATACTGACAATATTGTGCTCTATCTCATTTTCATTATCCATCAAAATTCAAGTCCTGATTTAAAATATAATTTCTTCCACATTTCTCTATATACACCCATCTAAAATTGGTTGTCAGAATTTTCAGTTCTCTTTTTCTTTCATTTGGGGACCTTTTCCCCTATTCACCAGGTAATCCAAGACCAAGGTATTTCAAACAAAGAAGACTGAAGAAAAATAACACTTTCATAGAATGTTCCAGGGAACTTACATATTAAAGTTTCTAAAAATGATATGTATATTATTCATATAGGGTAGACATTTCAGAGGACTAAGCAACTTACTATGCAGCAAAATTAAATCATTAAATAAAAGTAATTACTGTAAACTAGTGACCATGATATCAGTGTATAGCAGAAAGAGCAAATATATAAATGTAAACATTGCTTTGTATAGCTAGAAACTTGGTTGAGGAACTTAGTAAATTATTTATAATAGTGCAATTCTAATGGCTTTTAGAAAGTAGGCAAAATATGTACATCAAATACTTGGATATGGTGAATAATATTTGAAAAACGTAATCAAATTTTAAAAATAAATACATTGAATTTCTTCAAAGGAAAATTTGAAGCAGTTTTGACATTTGTTGTATTCAATTAATGAGCAAAACAAATAAATTTCACACTGAATTAAGGGAGTGATATGAAATTTAGGAAAACAGTAATGGTGGAAGCTCTCCGATATACAACAGATGATGTTTAAAAAGTGGATTCATTATAAATTGAATAGAAATGTGTTTGATAGAAGATTTCCTTGTCAAAAGATGCTGACTTCATTAAGAGAACGTTAAATAGTGGCTGAGTTCAATCCCTAGTTCTGGCAAAAAAAAGCACATTATTTTAAAAAGAGTGTAATAATAATTGATAAGACATTAGAAATGGTACATGTTTATAAGAACAAGATGAGAGGTATTTAACCATGATTTTTGGATTGCACATTGTTGTCTTCAAAGTAGTTGCTCAGATTGCAGATATTAGCATAGAGCTAGTCAAAGTGAAAAAATTTAACTATTAACTGCTATTTTCAAAACCCTGATGGAAAATAGTAATACAATCATCTAAGCTATTCTGTATATACACTTCCATGATATTTTCCCCTTCCTTTTTTCCCTGTCTTTTCACCTTTCCCTCATCTTTGCTATTTATTTCTTATATTCATTTTCTTTTCTTTTTATTATATCTATCATGCCTTTCTGATTTTATTTATTCTTACAAGTTCTTACACCAGGGAGACAATACGATATTTACACACAGGGGTATGATTTACTTCACTTATGAATATAGCCTGTAATTTCATCCATTTACTGATAAAGACCTCAATTTGTCTTTCTTTATAACTAAGTAATACTCCACCGTATAAAAATAACACATCTTTTTTATCCATTTGTAAGGTAACGGGCATTTTGGTTGTTTTCAAGATTTGGCTAAGACAAATTACGCTGCTATAAATAAGACTCAGCATATATCACTGTAGAATGAAGATTCCAGTTCCTTTGGAAAAATGTCAAGAAGGCGGAATAGCTGCAGTGATTGGAACCTCCAATTCTAGATTCTTTAGGATTCTTCACACTGATTGCCACAGTGGTTGTACCAGTGTACATTGTCACCAATAGTGGAGAAGGGTTCCTTATTCCACACAGCCTTGGCAACATGGGTTTTGTTTGTTTGTTTGTTTGTTTTCTGTATTTAGGACAGGGACTACAGGATCTACAGGCTCTCATTATGTAGATCAGACTCATAATGATTCTCCTGTCTTCAGCCTCCCAAGTGATGTGATTACACGTATGCACCACTATGCCCAGTCTCAGTGTGCCCTGCGGGAAGGGCCAGCTTGGCATGCTGGGGATTGAGCCTCGGCCGCTGCGAGGTACCTAAGCAGGCACTTTAGTCTACTCCAGCATTTGTTATTAGCTGATTTTTTAATGACAGCCATTCTTCCTGGAGTGATGTTTTAATTTGCATTTCCCAAATGACTAGTACTGTGAAACATTTTTTCATGTATTCATTTGAGTTTTGAATTTCTTCCTATGAGATATGTGTATTCATTTCAGGTGATCCTTTTTGGATAGTGTCTTTATATTTTAGGGGCTTGTTCATTTTTAGTTCTATAGATATTCTGGATAGAAATCCTTTGTCTGAGTGACTGTTGCTTAAAATTATTTCCCAATTTGTGGGTTCTTTTCACTTTTTGGTGATATCTTTGATTTGCAGAAACTTCTCAATAAGATGAAATTGCAGTTGTTCATTCTTTGAAGTATTTCCTGCTCAGTTTGATTTTGTTCATGAACTGTCTGCCTACTCCTGTGTCTTCAAGATTTCCACCTACTTTCTCTTCCAGGAGATTTAGTGTTTCTGTTTTAACATGTAGATCTCTAACACATTTTGACTTTAGTTTAGTGTATGGTGATAGACTTGGTCCTAGTTTTAGTTTGTGGTATGTGCAAAGCCAATTTTTCCAGCACTATTTGTTAAAGATGCTATCATTGTTTCAGTGAATGTGCTTGGCCCTTTTGTCGAAAGTAGATGGCTAATTGTGTCTATAGTTGTCTGCAATTTTTAAATCTGCTGTACTAATTCTTTGGTCTAGTTTTTGACAGCATTGTGCTGATTTTATTACAATAGCTTTGCAGTATAATTTCAAGTCCAGGATTTTAGTGCCTCCTTACCTGCCTTTGTTGCCCAGGATTGGGCTTGCTAGATACCTAGGTATTTGCTATTTCCAAATAAGTTTGAAGAATGTTTTCTGTAGATCTGTGAGGTATGTTGGTGGTATTTTCATAGAGACTGATGTAATTTGTATAATAGTTTTGGTTTATAGCTGTTTTCACAATGTTGGTTCTTCCTATCCAGGAGCAAGGATTATTTTTCCATTTTCTGAAATCCTCTTTGATCTGTTTTTTTTTTCCCAGAATATTGTAATTTTCATTGTATAGATCTTTTACTTCCTTTGTTACTTTAATTCCTAAGTATTTCATTTTCTTAGATGCTATTGTGAAGGGTATTGATTCTCTAATTTCTCTCTCATTGAGTTTGTTATCTATATAAAAGAATGCTACTGATTTGTGGTGTTGACTTTTATCCTGCTATACTTCTGAATTTGTTTATTAATTCTAGGGGCTTTCTGGTGGAGTTTTTGCATTTTCCAATTAAAGAGTCATGCAAATAATAATAATTTAACTCCTTCATTACCTATTCTTATTCCATTTATTTTTCTCTTGTCTAGTGGCTCTAGCTAATGTTCCCAGATCTATATTGAATAAGAGTAAAGATAGTGGGCACCCTTGTCTTGTACCTGATTTTAGAGTAAAAGCTTTCAGTTGTTTTCTATTTAGAATTATGTTGGCTGTTGGTTTCTCATAATGCCTTTTGTCAGATTGAGATATAGGCCATTTCAATCTTCTGTAGGATTTTGAACATGAAAGAGTGTTAGACATTGTTGATAGCCTTTTTACAACTGTTGAGATGATCATGTGGTTTTTTGTTTTGCCTCAATTGATATAGTATATAACATTTATAGATTTGCATATGTTGAACCATCCTTGAATCCCTGGAATGAATCCTTCCTTGTTATGGTGTATAATCCCCTGATTATTTACTATATTCTATTTGCTAGGATTTAATTGAGGATTTTTTCATCTATGTTCATGAGGAAGATTGGCCTGCAATTCTCTTGTATTCCCCACTGTAATATTTGCCACCAAAAAATATTTGTTTTTAATTTCTACACAAATAACAATTTATTTTAAATCCGAGACAGACTTGATATTGGATTTTTGAAATATGAAACACTTTTTGACACTTTCAGGAAGATATTATAGAAGTGTTGCTTGATTTCCAGCAAAAAACAAACTTTTTGCTTTTATACTAGTTATACATTTTTGAGGTGGAATTAAAAAATTACTATTTTGGGATCCAGTGGATTTTAGGAAGAAGTATTTTAGCCCAAATTGACAAGAGATAGTATGTTATGATTTAAAATAATTGTGTGATTTTATTGGCTTTAGAAGTGCCTGAGGATTTAGTAATTTGAATTTGACTAAATGGATCAAGATGTCATGACCCTTGGATGGTAAATATGGTCCACCTCCTCTCTAGCACTGTTCCTCTGATTGCTTCTGGAGCTAAAAGAACTACAACATCGTTGCTAAACCATCACCTTCCTTAATGAAGTTTCTGCCATTATGCCACATGACTGTTCACTGAATGCCAAAACCATGACTCAAGTAAATCCTGTCTTCCTTTCATTATTGAATGTTTGGAATAGATATTGTTTCTCAGTTTTAGGAAAGCTAATACTCATTCTAGCCCTTATATGATAAAGAAATAAATGCAAGACCTATTTTGGCATCAGTAATAGTATTTGACTTTTTTCTCTTAACTTCAAAGAATTTCAACAAAAGACTTTGATTGTATTTTAATAAAATGTGGCTAAATGATTTATCCAAGGTTATACCAAAGTTTGAAGTTAAAATTAGCATGAATCATTGTTCCCTAAAATTCTCAGAATAGTTCATTTTTCCTTTTTATCCAAAGAATTTGCTTTGCTTGGTTTTCCAAAAAAATTCTATCTAAAAATTAATTATACTAATATGAAACATGAAATGCTGAAATTATAGATGATATAAAAGGATATAGAATTATGCTAGAATCAGAGCATTTAAAAAATAAAAGTGAATTCCTAGGACTCACAAAAGATAGTAGTTATTTGAAAATGGTTTTACAGTGCTCTTCACTAAAAGTTTACTTAAGTAAGAGGACTTCTCAGTTCTCCTTTCTTTGAATTACTAAAATGCAGGTTTGCATTTGAGAAGCACTCTAAGCATGGAAAAGCGAGACAACATGAAAAAAAGGTACTTGGAAATCAAGAGCACTTGAAGCATTTATCATAAGATTAGCAGTGCTTCTACTGTCATCATAGAAAGAACATGTTTCTCATCAAGTGCTTATTACAGAACAAGAAATCATGCATTAGGTAAACATGGAACAGGTCTAGGCCTGGAAAAAAGATTGATGAAATTCAGCCAAGACTTGCAGAAAAACAAGCTCAACTTCCAAAGCATGGGAAAGGAGGAAGAAAGGTATTTGTCGCACCGAATTATTCAGAACTTCATGAACCAACTTACTTTAGAAATGTCTAGATAAAATATAGGTTCCTATGAGGGTTGGACCATTTTCTCTGGAAAGATAGGAAGTCCCCTATCATAGTATTCTGATCCAAAAGTAAAGTGTGATTATATTTTAAAGTCTCTTCTTTCTGCTCTATTGTAAGTAGTGACCAAGTGAAATAGCAGGGAAACTGACCAGTGCAGCACATGCCAGGAGTCCCAGAACTCTTGGAGGCTGAGCCACAAGGACCAGAACTTCAAGGCAGGCCTGGTCAAGTTATTAAACTTGCAGGATGATGTTTCAAAATTTAAAAACAAAAAAATGAACAACTTTGGTTTTGGTTTTTAATATATATGCTTTGCTTTTGTTTCATAGATATATGGCTTATCATGTATCTCAGTATGAAGCCCCTGTGATCAATCCACTTACTATCATCCACACAGCATCGTCCATTGGAAACCACTGTGATAATCCAAGTGAGACATATGGCTTGGGAAATGGAGTATTTAAAATATAAAAGTATTGAATATACTGTAAAATAAAACTTATTGATGGAATAAACACTGTGTTTGATGACACAACAAACACACTGACAGAGAAATTAGGAAACCATGTGTTTCACAATAACATTCAAAAATTAAATAGCGAGAAATCAATCTCACAAAACAAGTAAAAGATTAATACAGTGAAAATTTCAGTATTCTGAGAAACGAGATTGAAGAGAATTTGAGAAAATGGATATTACTTGCTTTTGGATAGGAAGAACCAACATTGTGAAGATGACCATATTCCCAAAGTTATATAGATTCAATGCAATCCCAAATAAAATAACATTAATATACTTCACAGAGCTATAGCAAACATTCCTAAACTTCACCTGGAACCAGAGTTGACCCAGAATATCAAAAGCAATCCTGGGAGGGGCCTGCCCTTTAGCTCAGTTGTTTAAGTGGCTGCTTCAACAAAGCAGTCAGCCTCAGGTTGCTGTGGTTCGATGTCTAGAACTCCAGCCAGCCAAACATGCCCTGAAGGCATTCTGAGCCAGCCCCTCAAAAAAAAAAAGCAATCCTGGGAAACAAAAGAATTGAAAGAGGCATCATAATCATCCCTGACCTGAAATTACACTCTAAAGCTATTGTGATAAAATCAGCATCGTACTGGCTGACCTGAGGATCAATGGAAAAGATTAGAAGATGTACTTATAACTATAAACACATTCAGTCACCTTATCTTTGAAAAAGGGGCCATTTTCACTGGAAGATAGATAGCCTCTCTAATAAATGCTGCTGTAAAAAATGGCTTTCTACATGTAGAAGGCTAAAATTAAACCCATGTTTATAACCATGCACTAAACTAGAGTCAAAATAGATAAATGATTTACACATTAAAACAGAAACACACAATCTCCTGGAGGAACAGGAGATATCTTAAAGACATAGGGGTAGGTAAAGAGTTCATGGACAAAAACCAAACTGCACAGGAAATAGTTCAAAGAATCAACAACTAAGATCTTATCTTTTTTCAAAAGTTTCCACACTTCAAAATAAAATTTCCAGGAGAACAAAAAGAAAAACAATGAACCGGGAAAAAATTATAGTTGACTGTCCTTCTGACCAAGGCCTTCTATCTGGACCAAATGAAGAATTACCTAAAGGTCTGCCATATAGCTTAGCAGATTAAAGCACCTGCTCAGGCAGATGCAGGGGCCAGGAGTTTGACCCCCTGGCCTGACATGCCATTCCCGCCTCTGGGACACATTGAGATGGTGATTGAGACTGGGCGTGGTGGTGCAAGCCTGTAATTCTAGCACTTGGAAGGCTGTAAACAGGAGGACCACTATGAGTCCAATCTATGCAGTGAGACCCCATACATCCAGTAACCTTGTCCTAAAATACAAAAAAAAGAAAGAAAAGAAAAAGAATCACCCAAATTCAAAGACCCAGTTCAAAAATTGGATATAAGATACATTTCTCAGATGAAGATATACAAAAGGTAAGTAATTATATCAAAAATGTTTCAACATAATTGTTCACTTGAGAAATGTAAATTAAAACAAAACAACAACATTCTTTCCATCTCACCCCAGAAAGAATGGCTGTCATAAAGATATCAGCTTATCACAAATTCTGGAAGGCCTGTGTGGAAAAACAAATTCTTCTCCACTGTTAGTGGTATAACAACTATGGTAGTCAGTGTGGAGATTCCTCAGACTGGTACAACCACAACGGAAATCAGTGTGGAGATTCTTTAAAATTCTAGTATTGGAAATCCATTCAATGTAGCTACTCCCTCCTGGGTATTTTTTCCAGAAGAACTAAAAACATCATAGCACAGTAATATATGTTCACCCATGTTTATAGCAGCACCATTTGTCATAGGTAAATCTTGTCATAGCAACCCAAATGACCACCAACTGAGGTACACAGGAATGGATAAAGAAGATGTTTTATTTTTACACAATGGAGGGTTATTCAGCTATAAAATAGGATAAATTTAAGGAATTTTCAGTAAATGGATGCAAGTAGAGACCACACTCTTAAGTGAAATAAATCAGACCAACATGTGCAAATATCACATTGTCTCCTTAGTGTGAGAACCTGAAAGAGAAAATGAAATGTGAAGAATAAAATAGATACTGATAAAAACAAATGAGTCTGTTCAAAAGGAAGGGATTACTGAGTTGAGAAGGACAGTAGAGGGAGTGAGGGTAAGAGACATATCTATATATGTAAACAGTATGGTTTGGACAATTGTACTATGGAATTTTGCTGGTCTGTAGAAAGGAGCAGTACATGCTCAATTTTGTCTCTTTTTATGATTCTTTTTTTCTTTTATCTTCTTAATTTCTTATATATTTCATTCTCTTTTTCTTTACTTCCAATTTTACCTACATATGTCTGGTAATATGAATATCTATCTTGAAGACAACACCATGCATTGCAACAAATACTGTGAAATTCATTTTATTTTGTTTAGCAAAATTCTGTACCATTTGTGATTTTTCTGTTTTAATACTATTTTTCACACTCTTTGTTTATTTTTTATATGAATTTAGGGCAGGATCTGCAGGGTATGCAGGGTCTCACTATGTAGATCGGACTTGTAGCTATTCTCCTGTTCTCAGCCTCCCAAGCACTGGGATTATAGGCACACATGCCACCACGCCCAGTCTTAATCACAGTCTGAGCATGCCCAGGGGCAGGGCCTGCACAGAATGCTAAGGATTGAATCCTGGCCACTGTGCTCTATTGCAGCAGACACATTAGTCTGCTGAGCTATCTGGCCCTTGCACTCTCTTTAAAAATAAAAATAAACTGAAAAAGATAGTTAGGCAGTGGTAGAAAAAGACAAGGCAATAGAGATTGTTTGGGGAGAAACTTTAGACAACATTAAAGATTTGACCTCTTCAGCTAACTGGTGATTTTCAGCTATTTCCAACAGGTGTGAGAAAGACTTATCAAAATCTGAAAGGCTTTAGTAAATCAGGACAGAGTCAGTAGTGTCTTTTAAAATCCCAAGGATATGTCTTGCAGGAAAATAACTGTATTTTGGGGAGAAGAATGAGGTCTAATCGGAATGATATAATAATTAGACTTCTCTTCAAGGACTTTGCCTACACCAGAAAGGAGACTTGCTGATGTCTTGACAGCTTCAGTCATTCAATTGTCTTTTATAATTTCTATCTGGAATAACATGATAAATTTGGATTAAAAAACTGCTGTTTGGAACCATGTTACACTCTACTCTCATACAAAAGGCTCTCAATTACTGGACGTTCTACCCTCTTGTACTTGTATCTGTATGATTCCTTTCATATCTGTCCATCTAATTTTGAACACTTTCTCTTCTCAAGCATCTGAACAGATCTGAATTCATTTCTCTAAACTCACAATGCCTCTGAAGGAAAGAGGTTCTTGAGCAAGTTTGAGACTGGTTAGAATATTGAAGGTCTCATGCGGTACCCTTATCAAAAGGCTAAAATTCTCAAACTAACACATAAGTAACGACAAATTATTATCAATATATTAAAAGTTAGACCTGCAGTTAACTTTCTTCTGTGCAAAATTTTACTTTGGAGCATGTGGTATCTATCAACTTTGAATTCATTGTAGGGGCAGACCTTATGGTTGCTTCAGATATGCACTCTTTAATTTTTATAACAAGCCTATTTGTTAAATAATAACATTGTACATATTTTCCAGATGAAGACATATAGAGGCAGAGCAATTTATTTCCTAAGGTCAAACGGGTACTAAAGTGTGTAGCCCGTACTATAGCCCAAGCAAATCTTTACTCCAGAATAGATTTTTAAAAATACATAAATACATGTTATGGTTTGTGTCTAGGC
>NDGM011245289.1:0-11293 GCA_002564305.1 Octomys mimax
TACCTATTCTTATTCCTTTTATTTCTTTCTCTTGTCTAATGGCTCTAGCTAATGACTCCAGAAGTATATTCAATAGAATTGGTGATAGAGGTCATACTTGTCTTGTACCAGATCTAAGAGTAAAAAATTTCAGTTTTTCCCCTTTTAGAATTATGTTAGCTGTTGTGTTGTAATAGATGGCCTTTATCAGATTGAAGTAGAGTCCATCTATTCCTATTTTCTGTAGGACTTTGAACATGAATCAGTGTTTTACTTTGTCAAAAACCTTTTCTGTATCAGTTGAGATGATCATGTGATTTTTAGATTTTTTTTCTATTGATATAGTGTATTACATTTATTCATTTTCGAAAATTGAACCATCCTTGTATTGCTGGGATGAACGCTACTTGGTCTTGGTGTGCGATCTTCTTGAAGATTTGCTGTATTCTCTTTGCTAGGATTTACTGAGGATTAATTTCATCTATGATGCATTGGTTGCTGAGTAGGGTGTTGTTTGATTTTCATGTATTTAAGGCGATTTTCTGGTTTCTTTTGTCGTTTATTTCCAGTTTCCTTGCACTGTGGTCAGATAATCCACATGAGATAATTTCTGTTTTCTTGCATATGCTTAAGCATGACCTATGGACAAATATGTTGCCTATTTTAGAAAATGACCCATGTGCAGCTGAGAAAAACGTGTCTTCATCTGTGTTTGTTTGGAAAACTCTCTGTATGTCCACTAAGTTCATTTGTTTGAAGTTTTGGTTCAGTTCTGTTATTTCCTTCCTATTTTTTTTTGGTTGACCTATCTTTTTGGGGTAAGGGAGTGTTAAGTTCTCCTGTTAAGTTTGCGGTATCAGGTACTAGATGTTTCATCTCCATTAAGGTTTGTTTTATAAAGTTGGGTGTTGCCACATTTGTTGCATACATATTTATGAGTGTGACCTCTTCCTCTTTTATTTTTCCCCTAATCAGTATATAGTGGCCTTCTTTGTTTCACTTGATCATTCTTGTTTTGATGTTGAGATTTTTCTGAGACCAGAATTGCTACCCCTGCTTTTATCTGAGGTGCGTGGCATGTGGTAGTGTTTTCCATCCTTTGACTTTCTGCCTATGAATTTCTTTTTGAGTTAAGTGTGTTTCTTCCATACAGCATATTTTTGGATTTTGTTTCCTAGTCCACTGTGTTAGTCTATTTCTCCTAATTGGTTCATTGAGTCCATTAACTTTGATGATTATAATTATGATGTATTGAGTTACGATTGACACCTTATTTAGCCAGTTTTGTTTGCTCCTTTTTCTCCTGTGTTTAATCATTTGTCCTATTTAGTGTGTTCCTTCTGTTCTTGTTCCTGAAATTCTGATCATTTTGGTACCTCTCTAGAATATCGTTCAGTAGTCTGTGAAGGGTCAGCTTTGCCATCAAGAAATTCTTTACTTGGTCTTTATCGTGTAAGTATTTCACTTCTCCATCAAACTTGAAAAAGAGTTTTGCAGGGTATAGTAGTCTGGGCTAGAATTTGTTTTCATAGAGGGCTTGCAGTACTCTGCTCCATGCCCTTCTTGCCTTCATGGTTTGTGAAGAGAAGTCTGCCATAATTCTGATGGGTTTTCCTTGGAATGTGATCTGCTTCTTTTCTCTAGCAGCTTTCAGTATACTATTCTTGTGCTGGATTTCTGGGATCTTGACTATTGTATGTCTTGTTGTGTTTTTACTTGGGTTGAGATTACTTGGCATTCTGTATGCTTCGGTTATGTGAATGTCAGATTATTTCCTCATTTTTTGGAAGTTTTCTGCTATTATTTCTGCCCATATATTTTTAATGTCATTTGTGTTAACTCCTTCTTTCTTATTGATACCTATTAGTCTCACATTGTTCATCTTTGCATTGCCTTGCAAGTGAGGAATTATTTTTTCCTGCATTCTAGTTGTTTTTAAGAGATTTTTTCTTGTCTTCTCACTAGGTACACGAGCATCTTCAAGATCTGAAACTTTGTCTTCACTTCAATCAAACGGTTTTGCAGGCTTGTTATTGAAATTATAAGTTCCTCTATACCTCTTTTACTCTGCTCTATTGGATGTATTTCTTTCCTGTATTGCTCATTCAAGGAATCCAACATTTTTCTAATCTCTATTTTTTTTGTCAATGTCCTCTTTAGAAGCAGTTATTAGTTCTTCTACTACAGAGACTTTTTAAGTTTCCTTTTCCTCCCTATGTTTCTGTAGTTGATTCTTTACTTCAGATACTATGTGTTCAGAGATTTCCTTTTTTTTTTTTTTTTCAGAACCAGGGATTGAACTCAGACCCTTGCGCTTGCCAGGGAAGCGCTTATTCCACTGAGCCATCTCCCTGGCCCCAGAGATTTCCTTTTTTATTTCAGAAAATAATTCCGTTCTGAGTTCCTCTATACATTTCTGCTTTTGCTTATTTACTTTCAATGCTAGTAATTCATACATTTCAGCTGTGCTAGTGTCCTGTGCACTCGTTTTTTGTGGGCATTGGGTTTTCTCCATATGTTGCTACGTTTGATTCTTTACTTCCAATGCTATTAATTCAGAGATTTTTTTTTATTTCTGATCTGAGTTCCTCTATACCTTCGTGCACATTTTTTCTTCATTTCATATGCTCTTGATTCATTGATTTCAGCTGTGTGATTCCCAATTTGTTCTGTGCTACTGTCCTCTGCAATTGTTATGGGTGAGCTTGTGGTCTGTGATTGCGTTTTGCTCCTTCTTGTTGTCATTTTGTACAGCATTGTCTTCTGACCTTTTTTGTAGAGCTTTGGTTCAGTTATGTCCATAGCACCTACTGAAATTCGTGTGCATATCTACAAAATTTGAATTTATCCAGCTGTTTCTGGTTTGGGTCTGGCTGCTGTGCTCAGCTCCTTCCTACTGCAGCTCTTGGGAGTGAACCTGTTCTGCTCCTCTGGTGAGATGTTCTGCCTCTGCACTAACAGGCCTGTGCTGAGTCTGAAGAGGGCTAGGGGGAGTAGGGGAGAGGGTATGCTCTCCCACACACTCACCAGGCCTGGGCTAGGGCTGGACTGGTTGTCTGGAGTATGAGGCAGATGTTCTCACTCACTTGCCTGGCATGGGGAAGCCTGCAGAGTGGTGGTGGGGGATCCCAAGGGCCCGGAAAATGGTCTCACTCATGGTGTGTGCCTGGGTTTGGACTGGACAGGTCTCGCATGCGTAGGGTACCTGGAAGATCTCCCATACACTCACCAGGCCTGGGCTAGGGCTGGGTCTGTGTGTCTGGAGATCTTTGTATTCCTGATTCTTAGGACAGAAGGCAAGTTTTCATAGAATGGGGAGTTACTTAATTACATTTTTGAATTGCTATTATTTCTGCCACATGTTAAGCACTACTAGTTTCCTCTTGCTACTGTTCTTTCATTCTTCTACTTTTTTGTCCACCTCCTTATATCTTTCCTCCCCCTCTTCTTTCTTTGTCTTTCTCATTCTGCGTTCATGAATATGAACACACATACACATACTTATTTAGCAACACACACATACTATATATATATATATATATATATATTCACACACACATATATGAAATACTGAGTTAAGTGTGGTGTGAATGAAGGGAGCAAAAAGGATAATATATATTATTTGTATTTTCTGATATAAGTTAAGAATGAGTAATAAAACTATTTGTTGTATTTTTAAAAGTAGAAACAATAGCCTAAATTTATTAATAGAATTATATTTGTCATGGAACATAAAAAGTAGATTACAAAATATCCTTCCTTAATGGTCAGTAGAGAATAGGAAAACAGGGAGACAGTTCAGTAAGGGGTACTGAAAACAAGATTGGAGGAATTACCTCATATCTTTTAAAAACTATAATCATATTAAGATGACTAGAAGAACATGAAATTCCCAACACATACAAATGATTGTTTGAAGACATTGGATTCTTATTATTCTAATTTCATCATTACACATTGTGTACACAAACGTGTTTAAGTATCATGATATACCATATAAACATGCACAAATGTTACATTTCCATAAAAAAATAAATACAAAAAGGGGGCTGGCCAGATAACTCAGCAGATTAAAGTGACTGCTTAGGCAGACACAAGGACTGGGGTTCCATCCCCAGCCTGCCTTGCCAGTCCTGCCTCTAGGGTGGGCTGACATGGTGACTGAGACTGGGTGTGGTGGCGTACTTGTAATCCCAGTGCTTGGGAGGCTGAAAACAGGAGAATCACTATGAGTCTTATCTGTGTAATGTGACCCTGTAGACCTTGTATTAAATACATAAAAAAAGAAAAAAAAGTAAAACAACCCACAAAAATGTGATGATACATGAGCCCTGCTCACACCCAAAGGCCTTTTTCCAGAACGATAATGATTCTTATTTTTTTGTCCTCTGAAAGAATATAAAAAAATATGATTGTTTAATTCATTATACAAAATCATAGAAAAGAAACGTTGACCAAGTGGAAGTTTCCTTGACTTAGGGATTAGAAAACAGCAAATATATCTTTATTAAACAGTGGACTCCATTTTAAATTAGCCAAAGGTGTAGAGCTATATTTTTCATTAAAGCATGTAACTATCTTTTTTCCTGAAATTTGTGTTTTTAATTCTTTGTGAGTTGTTCCAATTTCTCAAATATAACACCATGTGAGGAACACAAAACTAGAAACATCTTTCTTTTTTCACAGTCATTTTGTGTCCAATGCTGTAGAAAAAGAGACAAATACTAATTATCTTGTTTGCAATCATCTAATTATTGGCAGGAGATGGATTAAGAACCTCCTCCTAGCAATGCCTCTCTAGATACAAAATAAACACCATAAATAAGCAAAAAATGTTAGCAGCTAGAAGAAAAAAGGTTTTCTTAATTGGGCTATTCCAGATGCTTAAAACTGTCCTCCAAAAGGATCTAGTACTTTAATTAATAGTCCAAATGAAACAAGGAGAAATTTTGATAATTGCAGTGATATCTTAATGTCCACAAGGAGCAGATAATGTAAATTTGCTGTCATCTGCTTAAATTTATATTTAAAAAGTCCTCTGCTGCTAGTAGAGGCTGTTTAGCCATTTAGTATCTATTGCCTCCAGCAACAAATAGTTCATGTAACATAAGTACATGTGGATAAGCTTTGAAACTTGCATCATTGATATAATGTTATAAAGAGATGTCAACAATAGCTGGCAGGTGTGCACACTCACTTTACCCAAAACACTGTTTAAAATGAGTTGCATATGTTATTTCAGCTAATAATTGAAGGGACAAACAAAATATGAGAAAAGCATTATTATTTTCTTTTTCTATAGAAGGTGATAACTAAGGTTTAGCCATTGTGAATTTAAGCGTCTTGGTCAATGCCACATATCTGCCTCAGCGCAGGCTCAAGGCTTGTTTATATAGAACTCAAGTTTTTCCCCATTGAGCACTACCAGTTTCCTCTTCCCCCTGTTCTTTCATTCTTCCTATTCCTCCTCCTCACCTTCATAGGTTTCTGTCTCCTCTTCTTCAATGTGTATCCTAGAGAAACTAGTAAATAGTATCCCAAAAAGACATGGCCAGGGAAAAGAAAACATCATTCTACTCATTCAAAATTAAAGTTAAAAGAATAAAACTTCTAAAAACACAAGCATGAAGGTCAACATGTTCTGCATCCTCTGTTGCTTCATAGAGATGGTAGTCATATAATTGATTAATTTTCTCATTTCAAATGCTGTCTCAATTAGCTTTCAAACATATAGTTCATTTCCACAATAGATATAGTTTAACATCAGTTCACAGTGTGAATTAACATATTACAGATTTTTCTTTAGGTATGAATTTCTTCCAAATCCAGAATTTTACTGGGCCAAAACGTGAATTTTTTGAAGTTTTTGTTCATTTTATTTTCCAAAGGAGGAAATAGATTTTGTTTGCCTTATGACATGAGAAACACATATATAGACATTAAATGTTGGGGGTCCCTACATATGATTTTAGCACAATGTAGAATATAAAATAGTGTTCAAAGCAGAACGCTTTTAGGAACCTTTCTAGCATGCATCCAAAAGTACTATAGATAACGACTACTTCCAAGTGCCAAGAATCATTCCCTTGGCTCTATTCTACACACATGCCACAAAAGTATTGGTTTCCATCAAGAATGATATGCTTGAAAAAGTTTCATTTGTGTTATATCCAGAGGAATTAAATCTGTTCTCTTGTTCTGCATAAAGCAATGAAAACTGAGAATCAAAACAATAGTCCTAAAATATAAAACAAAATAAAAAATTTCTTGTTCAACAGAAGATTGAAAATAATGTTTGTTTTTTAAGCATCCTTTGCCCTCTTATTGCTTTTCAGTTAAAAAAAAAACTACTTGAAACCTTCTTCTGAATATAATTGGAACATATTATATTTTAAAAACAGAATTGAGGAAAATATGTTAAAACAGTCAAAAGTAGTTGATTCCAGCGTGGTACAACTCAGGCATCACTTGTAATCATATCCTATTTTCAACTCTACTCCAACGTAGGGACTTTCGAAGAATGGGTAAAGGAAAACTTAAGATATATTAAGACCGTGTTATGCACTGGGACCCCTATGAAGTTCAAAAGTGGCAATACTATAATACAGTAAGCCACCACATACATCCTTTTTAGCCTGATTCAATATTAATCTCCCTCATGACGGGGGTGTAACTCTTGTTCTGTGTGACATGCAAATACTAAAAGATGGAAAATGGTAAAATATATTAAGTATACAAATATAAATTTTTATATCTATTTTTAAGTAAATTTCACCTGGATTAGACAGTAGAGCAACATTAGAAGCAGCCTGTTAAAATTTGAGTATAATATACATCATTAGAAAGAGAACAACTTCATTGAAGTAAAAAATATCTCTTAAGCAATGTATAGAAAACAGTTGAAAGGTAGGAGTGGTGAAGTACCCCTGTAATCTCAGCCCTTGGGAAGCTGACATAGGAAGATCACCTTGAGTTCCAGACTAGCATGGACTACCAAGAAAATTGGACTGCACATCCAGACTCTGTTTCAAAAACTAAACTATTTTAAGCTAAACTAAGTTAAGCTAAGCTAAGAAAACACTTTAAAATACCAATTGTATGTATTTTCTTTTTCCAAATAGAAAAATTAAAATGAATTTGGGGTCATTGGATTATGGGTTTTGAAAATTTTACCTAGGTTTTAAAGTTCATGTGAACAGTATATTTAAAATGTTTGAAAATAGAAATTATGACTGGATAGTAAGAAATACATCTACACAAAAGTAGTTTTTCAAATACATTTCAAAGAGATTGTAGAATCATATTTGTGAAAATTAGCAGTTCTTCCTCTACATAGGACAAAATTACAGATATGTTCTTATCATCCAAATCTTGTAGATGTTCTCAATCCTAAGTAATTTATTTACAGTTTTCTATTCCTGTTTTGTTCCTCTTTAAACTTTAGCACACAAAAGAAAAAAAAGAATCTAGAGATAATATTAATGACATTATTATCTGATAAAGTACAATGGGAAGCAAATCCTGGCATCTGTGGAGAGAAAATGAAAGTTTGTTTATCAACAAATCTTTTGGTTTTGTTTTTTCCCCAGATGTCAGACACATGATACAACTCCCCGTTTGGAATCTGCTACTTGAAAGAAACAGTTGGTTGCGGAGAGAGCCAAAGATGCAATTTTGTAACCAAAAAAGGTTTGAATATTCATAAGGGAAGGACTATTTTTTAATTTTTAGTGATAAATAAGCTACCAAACTGCTGAAGTAAATTAAATTAAATTGATTGACAAAAATATGGACAGGAATATGCCAAAGAATGAGCATAAGCAATGTCTTCCCTAAACTTAGCTTTTTGTTAAAGTAGGAACAGAGGAGGGGAAGAGAAGGGAGTCTTGTATAAAGTACTTATTTTCAAAGAGCGTAAGTACATTCAGATTTGATCCTTGTAGCAGTATTACATTTGCATGCTAGCTGTTAAATATGCAAATATTTCAAAGTGAGATTTCACATTTTGAAAATAAGTGGGAAGATACATAATTTTCATTCATGCTTTGGATAGGGCAGCATCTTAAGCTATTTGGATGTGCTGGTAAAGTCCTAGGTAGTGTCTATGTAGGCTAGAAGAAACAGAACAAATATTCAAAGTTCCCTGGAACTTTTCTTTAAAACAACATTTTGATAGAATTTATAATATTTGAGACTTGATTTTACAAATCTTTAAATATCTTTGTTTTCAAATTCATAGCAAGCAGATAGTCACTGGAAAGTATAATTTCCAAAAACTGATTGTTAGAAATTATTATGACAGGCTTTAAAACTTCTTGAAATATGTAAGTGAAATATGTGAGTGCATACATACATAGGTGCATAACCTTTTCATCCTCTTACGTATCCTTATATACTGATTTTAAATAAGTTGTGAGACACTTTTGCTCATCTTTCCACCCCCTTGAATTTTATGTTAATCTAAAATACCCAATAAATGCTCCATTTTCAAATAAATCTTCACTGATAGCGTTAGATTGGATAATTTTATTCTGAAACAGGTAGACCAATAAAGAAAAAAAATATTGATTAAGATGATGATAGAAAGACTCAAGGGCAAGGGAGTCTAGACCGAAGTTTGAGGTTTTGGCAACAGAATCTAGAGTAATGAGATATCAAGGAAAATGAAATGACACCAATTTTATCATCAAATACAGCCAGAAGGAAAAAGGACTTTTGGAATTCTGCCTATATGTGAGTCTATCTGAAGCTAGTAATTAGAACATGTGAGAATTAATGTGATTGATCAATATAGAGCATTGAAGTTCTACTTTCTTTTTTGAATCATAAAAATGAACTAGATTTTGAAATACCAATGGATGATTGTTGCCTCAACTCATTAGTAATATTTGAGGTACTCCAACCTTTATACCTAGGGTTATTGACAGAAAGTAACTCAACCCATCTAGCAAACAAAAACAATGATGGTCAATCTGACCATATTCTCTTTTAGAGTAATTCACCAGAAGACAGATGAATGGCCAATTCCTTTGAACATTATTCTACATACTTAAATGGTGATAAGAACTAATTTTTAAACAGATCTCTTCTATGCTCATGGTACATTTCTCCCCTTCCTTTTGCATAAAAATTAATGGTGACACTTGGGGTCTTTAAAGTAAAGTTCAAAGAAAAGATAAGGGTTGGATGAGTCAGGAGCAAATTAAGTTGCTGGTGATTACAGGAATTGTATATAATACTATTCATCCCACCACATCTCCAGTTTAACATTGTGCCTTATTTCTATGTATTAAGCATGTCATTTGGCCTATATTTAACTAAGTAAAATTTCAAAATTCCTTTCAAAAATAATAAAAATAAAAAATAAGGTATACTATTAGACAACCCACATTCAGGACCCTCTTCCATCCCTTTTATCTATCTATCTATCTATCTATCTATCTATCTATCTATCATCTATTTATTTATTGTTTTTTATGTATTTAGTACAGGGTCTACAGGGTCTCACTACACAGATCATTCTCATGCTGATCTTCCTATTTTCAGGCTCCCAAGTGATGGGATTACAGGTGCATGCCACCATGCCTAGTCTCAGTCTCCCTCTTAGCACACTCCGGGCACAGGGCCAGCACAGCACAGAGATTGAATCCCAGCCCCTGCATCTACCTAAGCAGGCACTTTAATCCAGTGATCTATCTGGGTGGCCTTCCTTCCCTTTTAGGCAGAAGGTTTTTTTTCTCCCAATAAATCCTTCCTACTCTTAAAATAAAATATACTATGATGAGTTTTTAACATTTTCCATGGAAATTGTCTGAATTAAGTATCTAGACAATTTGACTCAAAAGTTCATTCATTTCTATAATATGTATTCTAACAGTGTTCAGAATACTTAGAGCAACCAAACTTCTAAGTTCTTAGGTAAATATTCAGCAATGAAGGCACTACCAGGTTTAAATAAAGGGCAACACACCTCTATTATTATATTTGCATGTTTTCAGACAGTAACACCTATATCATCCCTAGTTGTTAAAGTTTCTATGGATTTAAAGATAATTTGAGCCTGGTGCACACTTAAAAATTTACAGTCTTCCACATAGATACACAATTATTGTCTATACCAATTTAATTGGACTTATAGTCACCTAACTTGAAAATATTAGAATACATATTTCCACTTTTAAAGTATACCTGTTGGTCAGTATTTAGTCATTTAAATATTTGCTATATAATCATTAAGTCACTGCTTATAGGGAAACCAAGTTACATGTTAAGTATTTACCTGTCTATAGCTTCATGTAATGAGTCCATGAAATACTTATTAGGTATCAACATAGTATCAAGTGCTCTTGTGGGAATTTATATGTATAAATGAATATAGTAGGGCCTTTTTAACCACAGTAAACTATATGAAAGAAATGACTAATCAATAAATGGCTCTAATTCACTTTTTTGCAACTGATCCTGTTTTCAATTTGGTTTTAACTAAAATTCTGTACATCATGGTAGCTCTTAGAATAGAATGTTTGTCACCTCCGAAGCTTACATTGAATTATATTTTGTTTTATTTTTTTAGTACAGAGGATTGACCATAGGATTTTATGCATGCTAGGTAAGTACTCTACCACATAGCTATATAGCTCTAGCTCAAGCTGAGATTTATTTGCCATACTGTGAAAATATTAGGTAGTGGGCCTATACAATGTGATTAGGGCCTGAAGGTTCCACCCTCATGGGAAGAGATAATGCCTTTCAGACCTGCCTTTCTGGGAGTAAGCTTTCTGGCCTACTTGTGGCCTTCCACATTCTGTAATAGGATAAAGGCTGTCAGCAGTGTGAAGTCCCTTGCTCTTGGACTGTCCAGCCTTTAGAACTCTGAGTAACTAAATTTCTATCCACTATAAATTTCCCAATCTTAGGTATTCTGCTATACTAGCAAGTATGACCTAAAACAATAGATAAATTCTCTTCAGTATTTCTGTATAAATAATCATAGTAGAATCACAGGGAAATACATAATGCTTTCATATTCAGTAGGTTTTTCTAAAGTTTACAGCCAGAGTTTGACTTTTGACAAGTCATAAGCATCTTGAGTAGCCTCAAGTAAAGAAACATAATTAAATGATTCAGAGTTTGTACACAAGTGATATTTCAACTTTCTATTTGATAAGTGCTCTGAATACAGATTAATAAGTATTATAGTAACAGGTGTACTGATTTGCTCAATATTTATTTATTTATTTATTTTATTTTATTTTGTTGTATTGAGAAACAAATATCAAAGAGACAGTTTCACAATTGAGCAATAGGACAGTTT
>NDGM011245297.1:324-15151 GCA_002564305.1 Octomys mimax
TTATAGCTGAGTAATACTCCATTGTATAAAAATACCACATCTTTTCATCCATTCCTCAGGTGACAGGCATTTTATTTGCAATTTAACTTTAATAGGTGAGTGGGAGTGTTAATGGTCATGTATGCACAGGTACTTACATATATACACACACACCTATGTGTATATCTAGATAATGGATATTAATTTTGAAAATATGCATCTATATACATGCATATTTTAGTATAATTGTGTCCTGCAATATTTAAAATATATTATATCAAAATGCATTCTTTTTTCATCTGAAATACATATTTTACCTTGGGTCTTGTTTTGGTTTTGTTTCTCATTTTTGCTAAACCTACATGTATTCCTGTGCAAGGATTTGGGAAGGAACATATGGATTTTTGTAAACACCCTCCTTCCCTGTGGATGGAATCATTCCAGAAGAAACTAAAAGGACAATGTTGGTGTAAAGGGAGCTTACAGATCTCATTTCACAACGAAACTGGAATTTAGTCACTCCTGTTTCCACCCACCTGGTCAGATGTTGATGGCACTCACACCCCCAGGCATGCTGCTGTTCCCTTTCTTCTTGCTTCCTTGATGGCTGCCTCAGAGATGTTCCCAGCTGTGCATTACCTTCAAATGCTTCTCTCTTAAGTTCATAGTATGCATTTTTGTGTTCTGATTTTAAGTATGTCTGATTATGCTATGACACTTAAAATAAAGACAATCTCTAGAGAATAATACTGCTTAAATCCACACAATAGTATTTATTTTATGTGAAGCTAGCTAGAAATATAAGACATAAAATGAAAGGAATCAGATGGCATTCGGTGACCATGATCAAGGGTTCATTTATCACCAGAGAAGTAGATAAAAAGAAATGAAAACAATACAAAGAGATAGCACTTGGTTACATGTCTCTCTGTCTGTCTCTCTCTCTCTCTCTCTCTCTCTCTCTCTCTCTCTCTCTCTCACTGTCCTGTGACAATGAGAGATGAGATGTATACTTAAGAATACTACAAAGAAAAAGTGAGCCAAATCTTTGCTTTGGTTTTCATGAAAAAGAATAAACAAAGCACAGTAAGCAGATAAGCTGGTGCAGAACTAACACTGAAGTGACCTTGATCCATAGGTCTAGTTGGTGTTGCTATGGTGCAGGGGAGTAGGGGAAGGCACAGAATGAGACTATGGGCTTGGGGGCTGGATTTGTCATTTTGAGTAAGGAAGGTACACTTGCAAGGCAAGTCTTTATTATCTCTAGAAACTTGCTAGGCAGGGAAAACAATGGTTCCAAGGTGGGTGAGGCTCTAGATGTCAAAATATCGGATGTCCATGGTTAGTCCAGTGGGCTGGAGTACAGTCAAAAATGGAGGAGATTAAAGAGACACAATTCCCTGCATGTTCGGGAGTCAGCGAGACTGTGTTGTATTACCCTAAAAGAGAAAGAGTTGCTGTGTTCTCTGGGTGAGAATAGGCAGGCGCAGGCCTGTTGAAGCACAAACTCATCAACTGAGTGTGTAACCCAAATATACTGTACTGTATGTTGCAGATAAGTCAAAGGAAGCACTGAGAATAAACAAGAGGAAACAGATATATAATCCATCCATGGCTACATGTATATATATATATATATATATATATACACACACATATATATAATATGTAATATATATAATCATAATATATAATATATATAATTTATACACACAATTATATATTTAAAATATATAATTTTAAAATCTATGCTTTAAAAAATTAAATATCTAACAACATTAAGTATCTTTTAGTATAATAGGCCTAAAGAAATGCAGTAATATAATACAAGCAATTAAAAGCAGATTAAGACTGAAAGGACTTCAAAATTTTAAAAAATCTAAAATAATTAAAAACTACATATGAGAGTTAATGTTTGAAGGGAGATATAAAGAATAAATAAGAATCTGACTAATAAAGAAGGCCTTCTAGAATAACACGATGAATAAAAGAACAGAAGTTTAACATTTTATGGCAGAGCCGTACTTATGTGGGACTGGAGCAGAAATTCAAAGTCAAAGACCATATGAAGATAAGATGAAGCAGAAATGAGCTAAATCTTAAGAGATGTATTATGCTTTACTAAGAAATTTGGCCTGTAGTCTGTGGATAACAGGGATGAATTGAAAATAATTTGTTAGTAGTAAGACATGATAAAATATATATATTTTCAAATGATCACTTTAGAAAACAGGCAAAGGAGGAATTTTAGTGGACCTGTCAACTAGCTATTGAAATTTTAAGAGTAGATAAGAAAAGAAAAATGAAATTCTCTGAGCAAATATTGATTGAGTATTGGTATGAAATAAACTTTTTATTATGCATACAAATAGGCATATAATAAATGCAAAAACTATTCTTTTAAGATTTACAGGGGCAGCGATATAGAACATTAAAAAATGCAATGTTCTATCATTTCTGTACTATAAAAAGAGGAACTAAGACAAATCAGTGGCTACCAAGCTGCAGTTTATAGTTTAGAAGGAATAAATTCCAAGTTCTGCTGGACAGTAGAGTGGCTGCAATCCTAAATTGGCAATAAATATTACAGCACAAACAGAAGAAAGCATTTGAATGTTTTCAACCACTAAATGCTACGCAGTGGACACACGCATGGAAATAGCATGCAGAAGACTTCCAGGGGCTGAGGCTGGGCACCCAGAGAGGAAGAAGGAAGAGGGGACCAAGACAATCACAATGGGACACAGACAGATGTGTGGTTGTACCCGTTCCCCACTGCAGATGTATTTCTTACAGACCACAAGATGTACTACTAATTTTTAAATGAAATATCATGTCAGGAAATACAGAGTCTAAAGAGTTTGGAGTTAGCACATTTGAAAGGGTACTTCTGGCCTTTTCATATCAATCCCGTCAGTCCATTTGCTTTAACCATTACTTTCAGAACAATTTGAACTTGTCAGACATATCTATTGTCTCCTCTTCAGTCCATGGCTTTTTGTTGGTACTGTTGCATTTTACTTTTATTGCTGATCTTTATTATCATCATATGTCATTTCTTAGCTTGAATAGTTTACACAATTCAACCAAATTTCATTAAGGACAAAAAAGAATTCAAATTACTTTGAAGGTTTATGAGTTCAATGAAAATTTACCTGCATTCCATGTAATATGAGTAGGGCTAATTCAGTTTTTGAAGAAATGGATATGAATTTAGCATGCCATTTTAAGCTTCCTTTAAATTCCTAGTCGAACTATAGTTGGATAAGCTATACAATGACCCCCCTCACACTTTCCTCCTGTATCAAGTTTAACTTAAACTTTCCTGTTTCCCTTTTCCCTTTCTTATTTTCCTTCTCTCTGCATCTGAACCACAGAAATCAGATCTCAGAGAAGTTAAGAATTGTCAGGATTTCACACAAATACAGCTGGCTGTAGATATAAACTACGACTCTGGGACCACGGAGATCAGAAGTAGATTTGAAACAGAGACCTACCCTGGAAATATGGCTCAACAAAACCACAAGTGATTGTAGGTCAAATAGTGTAGGTCAAGAAACATCAGCATGACCGACAGAAAGTAGGTAAATAAACAGCAACGAGGCCAAAACAGAAGTTGTGCCTGAGTTGTTTTCCTTTATAGGCACCAACCAACACAAAGTCAGTACTCAGCAACAAAACCTACAACTCTTTTGATTTCCAACATTTTACATTTCTAAAAGTATACAGAAGTGGTAACATTAAGATACTCAAATTAATTCAAGGCTATTAGCACAATTTTAGTGCAATAGCAATATTCAATTTTTTAAAAAATGTATATATTTGGTATAGGGTCTCACTATGCAGCTCAGACTCATAGTGATCCTCCCGCTTTCAGCTGGGATTACAGGCGTGCATCACCACACTTCGATTAATAGCAAGCTATATTCAGAAGACCACCACTGAAGTTCACTGAACTGTGCCTTGAACCTTGAGAGTGTTATTGTAAGGATATACTTCCTGGTATCACGGAGGTCCTCATAGTACTTTTCTGGAAGGGGGAAATTGTGTCCTTATTCTAACAGCCAAAACAAAAAATGTGCCTTAAAACTACAACTGCTGTATTGATTATGTGTCTTATTTTTCTTGGATATGTAAGGAAATTGCAACCAAATTTTGTTGTCATTTAATACAAGTAAAATAATACTCATTTTAGTGCATTTGTCTTCTTATTACTATTATACTAGCTTATATTGTTCTTCAGTTCTTTACATTTAGACTTGTAATTATACAAATTTTTGAGCTCCAATTTCTTTAAATTTTTGTGGGAAAAGTTAAAACAAATTTAAAATAATTGGGGCTGGGGAGATGGCTCAGGAGAATAAGCACTTCCCTGGCAAGCGCAAGAGCCTGAGTTCAATCCCCCGTTCCACAAAAAATAAATAAATAAAATAATAATAATAATAATAGTTCAGGACTTTATTACAACTTACAATTCTACAACTGAAATAAATATAACTATTCTTATACTTTTAAGGCTTAATAACTTAGTCCTTTTTCTTCCCAAAGCTATAGAAATACACATTACCAAGGCTAAAAAACAAAGAATCCTTCACAGAGTTGAATCTCGTGTTCCCATCTTTAAAAAATCAAAAAGGAAGAGACAATGACACCTTAACTCCAGTGCTGAATATTTTCTCAAATCCTTCTCTTTCTGCCCTGCCCCAATTTTCCACTGAACTGTGAACTGCATCCTCTCAGTGCCTTTCCAGGGCAGGCACAGTGTTTTGGAGTCCAAGGCAGAGAAGCCTCTGGCTCTATCATAATCTTTGTTCTCTCTCTCTCTCTCTCTCTCTGACAATAAAGTGAAATTCTCACTTTCCTCATGTATTTACGAAGCACTTTTCAGTTTTAGTGCAGATTAGATTAAAACAATACATGAGAAGTCAAAAGTGAAGGATAGAGAAAATTTTCAAGTTACTTATAATTGAAGTACACATAGGTGATACTCAAGAATATCATGCCAGATTATAGAAATGTTCAATAGTTTTATATCTCATGAGCACTCAACAGAGAAGGGAAGAGAAAGAAAGAATGGGTGAGTAAGCACTTACTTAGACAACCTTGTCTTGCCTGCACGTGTCGTTTTTGGAGATTCAAGACAGTTAATAAAATTAGGGGGTCACTTCTGACTTCTGGAAACCAAAGCCATGGCTCGAATAATTTAATCAGATATTACTGACTTCTCTTTAATTCTAAGAGAGGTTTTCAGTAAGTTGAGTGTTAGAGCTGCAAGAGGAAAATAGAATAAGATGAAGGATTTAGGAAGAGCTGAGCTATGTAGAGAGAGAAAATATACAATCATCAAATAAATTGTTTTAAATCTCCAAACAGATTGTGTGATGGTAATAATGACATTGTACCTTGGTTTCATGTAATTAGTTTTAGAATAGGTCTTCTCTTTGAAGACATTAGTCATTTCATTTTCTTTAGAGTTTCAGAAATAGCTATAAATTAAGGTTGTTTAAAAAAACTATAGTAAAAGTGGACATTTTAATATAGCATTTTATACTGGCTATTAAAGATAGAACTATGAAGAACTGCCGCTCACATTGTCACTGAAAAGACAGAGAGGTGTCCTTGTAACAGACTGCAATTGTTTTAAATCTTTTCATCAAAATTTTCCACATTGAAAAAGCAGTAATTATGGAAGCTCGAGGTATAAAGTGGAGGGCACAAGGAGCTGGGCAGTGAGACAGAAGCTCTACGCATTGAATGGGTGCTCACTCTGCAGGTCCAGGTGCTCCAGGGATCAAAGGCACACGTTTTCAAAGCATGGCTTCCCAGCTCAGAGGCTGAAGTGGTGGCTTGTGTCCTGAGTTTCTTTGTCCTTTGCAGATGTAACAGCTACTCTCTCCTTAGCTCTTTTAAATAAGATTTGCATAAAGGGGGCCCTCTGTGTTTATCTTTTATATAAACAAGATACCTGCTGGCTTCAATATGTTTTACCCTTAAATCAATTCAGCCTTGGGAGGTTTAAAGTATAGAATAACATAAAAACTAAAATGGTTCTTTAATCTAAAGAACCCGTGTCTATGCTGAATTCATTTCAAGTGGCATGGCCATGAAGTCCTGCCCAAGTCTGGGCCTTTGCTTCTACTTCCTTGAGCGGTGCAGAGCTTGCTTGTGCAGATGGATGGATGATTTGAATTCCAGCTTCAACACCTTCTGCTTTGGCAACCTATGATGCCCCAATTTCCCCTCTATAAAAATGAAACTATGAAAGCACAGTATGACAATAAGCCTACAGCATTACATCTGCTAATCATAAGTATTTGGTGAATATTGCAAAAGAAGCTTGAGTAATTATCTATGCTGTATTTCTTAGTATTGCTACTGTTCTCTGCTAAGATCTATATGTATTTGAAATAAAAATCAGGATACTATCAGAATTATTACAATCAATATATAACATCCATATTTAAAATAAAATTTACTTCAGCCCTTACTGAATTAAAGGAAATATAGTTGAAGTATAGAAGTTTTCTTTCTTTGTAAAACTTCAGTAATTCATGAAGTACTTTGGTACTTAATAGCTGAAAAAGCAATATAGTAAATATAGAAAATTTAAAGTCACTCTTTTGAATATAACAACACGTTACTCATTACTTTAATTAGATATGAAGATTTAGAGCTTTAAATTATTTGAGCTCATGTTATATAATAGTTTTTAATATAAAGAGCAAACTTGAATCTCTTTATTAGAAAACCAGTTCATTTAAGTATGATTTATTTTGTTTAATATGATCCTGATATGTGGCATGATATTTCCTACTTCTTGTTATTATTCTACAAGTATTTTGCAACATTATATAACTGACTTTTTGTGCGTAAAAATTAATTTTAATGAATTAATTGTATTAATAATAAATATAAAATTAAATTTGGCATGTGTACCTATCTGAAACAGGTTATTTGTTGAGCAAGTATTCCACTTCTTTAATGATGTGTAACAAACAACCTAAGCCTAGTGCTTTAATGCAAACTTGTTTCTGTGCGCAGAGTTACTACAAGGCTTGGTGTTTTGGCTCATTTCTGCTCTATGAGGCTGGAGACCCCAATTGGGAAGACTGGCAGGGCTGGGAGTACTCAGGTAACTGGGACTAGTCAGGCCAGAGACTTCCTCATTGAGACCTGATCCCTATGTGGTCAGAACAGAAAAGCCAGCTAAGCTGAGACTGACCACTACAAAATCCTATATGCTGCATTCTGTGTTCTGAGAAGTCATGCACTGGAAATGTAATCTCATAGTATGGTGAGGTAGGGCCCTTTGGAGAGTGCTCAGGTGATGAGAGAAGTCTTGGAGAAAGGATCAAGGGCTGAGAGAGCTCAGCCCCTCCGTGCCCTACCATTCCTTCAGCCATCTGAAGCCAGGGCTCTCCTCATCACTGGAGGGCCCAGAAACAAGACCCCACCTTGGAAGGGCAGACAGGACTATCACCAGACAGTGGCGCTCTGGATGCTTTAATCTTGGACTCCTGGTCTCTAGAATAGTGAGAAATAAATTTCTTTTTCTTTATAAATTACCCAGTCTCAGGGGTTTTGTTAGAGATACACAGACAAACTAAGTCTTTCAGGTGACTCAAGCTGCTCAGAGCGTGGTGTTGGGTTCCAGAAGGAGCATCCAAAGAAGGAATGTCTGGAATGTAAGGGCCACAAGGGACCAAGGAAGGGAGAAGCAGCCAGGCTTCCACTGACCTACCTCAGAAAGTGTGCAGCATGCCTTGTACTGAGGGTGAGTCAAGAAGGCGAGACCCATAGAAGTAAGAATCGATTTGTAATGTGTGAGTGCCAGGTCATGGGGCAGGAAACCCTGCGCTGTAGATATTGGTGCAAATTTTTCTGGACAATGAAAGCCAATTCACAGTGTACGAGATTTGTAGAGCATGCGTAAGTTAGACAATATATGTAGTATTTTTAAGTTAGACACATAGCAATAATGAGGTTAATAAATATAATTCACTTTATTGACAAGCAAAGAAGCTTATTTTCAAAATAAGTTTCTGTGAGGAACTTATCAAGGTTAAAACATAATTTGCACTAATGTTACTTAAATATAAGTGGATAATATCAGTGAAACAAGTACACCAGTATCTTGGCTCACCAACTCTCCTGTTTGTGAGCAGTTTAGTTTTCAAACAATAGCGTTAGGAAAAATTTTGCTCCTGTTTGTGCCCGCTGCATTGAGTGACCAACACAAATGTAGACATCCCCAGAACTGTGGGATGAATTAAGTTGGTGAACTGAGATACCACTCATGTATACTTATCATTTTCCCACTATTGGAACAAGATAGACAACACCCATAAGTTCAAGTAGGCCAGGTTTATTTTGGCTTAGATTCCATTCATGGTCAGTCAGCTCCAAAGCAGAAATGCATAGCAGAGGGGAACAGGGGGAGCGAAACATGCTCAACTCTCCCCGCCAGGAAATGGAGAGGGAGGAGCCAGTAAAAACGTCTAGGTCCAGGTCACTCCCCAGGGGATGACCACTAACCACAACCCAAGTCCAGGCAGCACTAAGAGCCTTAGCATCAGCAGGGCCTCCTAATGACAAGGACAGTGCCACCCATGAGCCACTCACCCTCCAAACACATGTGGCTTTCAGATGACACTTTAAATCTAAACCATAAGGAGAATCATCATTAAAAGTATATTCAAAATAGTAAATTTGCCAATGCTTATTTGCCAATAAGCCAGATTTTACCTCATTTATAATATGAAATAAATATTGTCATATATGATTGATCATTTACAAATCAATTCATTATAAATGCATATGAAAACATTACTTGGATAAATTATGTGGGAGGAGCTACATTTATAAGCAGGTAAATAAATACAATACAAAACAGTAATTTAACTAGATGGGCATCTAAGTTCTTTGAGAAGAAGGAAAAATAGACAACCAGACAATGACATCAAACTTATATGTTAAAAGCTACAAAAGTCTATAGTTGCTCCAATTCTGAATAGACTGTCAGGTATCTAAAAATATATTTATATGGATATGTTCTTAAACTTGTCTGCCTTGGATAGACAGATGACATCAGGGAGAAATAGTCAGTGTTTGGAAGACAGCAGTTGAAGTGAGCCAGACCCAAATGACAAGTATTGTATATTTTCTCTCATGTGTGGAAACTAAAGAAGGTCATATAGAGGGCCAGGAAGTGGAGGGAGGGGAAGAAATGTGAGGGGTTGGGTGACAAAACGGAAGGGGGCCACAGGAGCCTAGAGGAAGGCTGAACATGCCCCAGCCTCCACATGTGCCCTCAGGGAAAGGCCCAGCAGGGCTGGGGGAGTTCCTAAGTAAACACTCAAATAATCATCAGAATAAAATGCAAATAGTTTTATATAAGAGTTATTAATATTAGTTAGGTATGCAAAGGAAAAATAAACTTCCCCACTCCAATTATCTGCCTTTCATTGTCAAAAATACACAGACTCAGGCTGGGGAGATAGCTCAGCGGCTCAAATACCTGCCTGGCTTTCACAAGGTCCTGAGTTCAATCCCTGGTTAAAAAAAAAAAAAAAAAAAGAAAGAAAGAAAGAAAGAAAGAAGCTCAGTATGACCCAGAGAAGAACAACATTGTTTTCTCCTGCTGTCTGTAGAATGACCACTACTGAATGTTAGCATTAGGCTTGAATCATTTGAAATTATTGCAAAGAAAATAAACTTAAAGTAAATAATTTCTGGTTGCTGAAGATTAGATCAATACTGCCTGTTACTGTTATATCCACGAAATTAAATGGAATAATTAGCTATATTTTTCAAAGATTAAAAACAAAACCCAAACAACTAATAAAAACTGAAATGAACTTGAATGTACATTAGGCACAATTGCTTCTCCACCTTGGCTTCCTCCGAGAAAGCATTCATTTCTTTTTTTTTTTCTCTCTCTCTTTCGTTTTCTTTTTCTTGCTTTTGTTTTGAGTTAGTAATCATAATTAAGAGTCCTATAAAAAGAAAGATCTCTGTGCAATCAGTGGTTTATATATTTTATGTTCATTTTTCATATTTATGAATCACAGATACTCCTAAAATGATTCTCAAATAGCTGTGCTCTGGATATCGACATGATGTAGGAAAAGCTATCTATATCTTACATATTAATGTTTCTAGGGTTGATCTACATTTAAAATAATGTAATCTTTTCTTTTTTTTTTCTTTTTTGTATTTGGTACAGGGTCTACACGGTCTACAGGGTCTCACTACACAGATCGGACTCAATAGCGAGCCTCCTGTTTTCAGCCTCCCAAATTCTGGGAGTACAGGCGTGCACCACCACGCCCACTCTCAGTCGCTGTCTCTGCGTGCCAAGGCATCGGCCGGCACCGCACGCCAGGGATGAACCCCGGCCCTTGTGTCTGCCTAACCAGGCACTTTAATCTGCTCTATGGACGGCCTGAAATAATGTAATCTCTTGATGATTATTTTTCCATCCTATGGCACCATAAAATTGTATATTCAAGAAAAGTTCTAGAAAAAAAATTATATGAATTTGTTTTAATTCATCATGAAAGCACCTCAAGATCAACTGCAAATTTTCCTTGTCTTCATATTCTCCATTTACAATAATTAATCTACTCTGCATATATTTCATAGAATTTTCTTTTAAAGGCAGTAAATGGATCTTGGTGTCTAATGTAGGTGTTAATTATTGACTGCCACATTGTAATCTTGGGAAGGAGTTTTCCAGTGTGTCTCATTAACCAGGTGACCTCCAGACAGTGTCAGTGCAGCCCGCCAGAGTGATCGATCACCAGAAGACAAAGGTGAGTCACTCCCCCAGGTATTACTGTAGAGCATCTTCACTTACCCCCCTCTCAGGCTTTTCCAGTAAAAGATTGATTTATTATGCAGCTTCAATGGGGATTTGTCAAACTCTTAATCAAGGAATCCGATATTGCCACCAGTAAATCAATGACACTTGCTGGCAAAATGACTTTTATAGTGCACAAAAACATCACTCCACGAGCAGGTACTAATCTGTAACAGCTAAATATATTCAGATATCTGTGAAACAGAGATGGAGCAATGGTAACAAAAATAATATGCCCAGCCTTTGACAAGCAGATTGTATTGCGAAGCAAGATGCTTTTTTGTTGTTTCCTAGGATGAATCAACATAGTTCAAAGCGCTTAGGGACTTGGTAAACAGAAGAACAAAAGACAGAAGTAAATGTCTAAGGAGGAAACATCCATTAAGAAGTTACTGTTTGAGATGTATTTAAAATGATTTCAAAGCAATCTTATACACTGACTGTTGTTGATTATCTGTCCTGTTTAAATGCCGGCATCCCCAGGGAAGAAACAAGTAGGTGATGCTTTGTTGATTTCATGACATATATTGTGCTTGAAATTTAACATCAAATGACGGTAGCTGCAATTCTCATGATTTGTCAAACCGTATATTAAATAACATAGTTTAAAGGAATATAATATAGCTTATTGTAAATTAAAGATACTGGTCTGTTACCAAGAGTTATGATTTGTGTATAGTTGTCACCCTAAAGCCTCATGCAGTTGTGGGGCAGCTTCTCAAGTTTCTAATTCATGATCCAGTGCACACGGCCTGCGGTGGATAGCCTGAATGCAACACAAGAGAGACAGACTTGCTCTTTGTGGCCACTGTTGCCACTACTCTTTCCATTTTCTCTTGCTGTTTTGTTGTTTTCTGTCAGCATGAACTATTGCCCTCTGACATGTGTCAGTCTTCCTTGGAGCCATCTGAGTGTGGATTGAAATCTCTACTAACTGTGAGCTAAATAAACCTTTCCTTTCTTACTCTTGGGTGTCAGGAATTTTGTCTCAGCAATGAGAGTATAGTACCTGAGACCCCAAGTAAAACCAATAAATGAAAATATATTTCCTTTCTTCTCTGTGTAGCTAAATAGGAGCATTTTTCACTTTTGAAAATAATTTTAAAACCCAAAGCTATATTTTCTGCTATGGGTAGAATATTATTTCCAAAAAACAAGATACATTGAGTTTTTAATTCCCAGTAATTCAAAATGTATTAACAAATGTGAACTTTGCCATTTAACCAAGATAAAGTAATTGGAAAAAAGATAATTAGAATAGGCCTTAATCTAGGGACATGTATTTTGTTTTACTTTGAAGACAAAAATGTTAATGTATGATTTTTTCAAAATTAAATCTCAGTATTCAGGTTTAATTGCAATGCTGGCACTTTGTGATTAATAAATGGGTTTTGGATTGCAGTTTGGGACCCCTCTCTGAAAGTTTCACTATAACTGTGCCTAATCCAATATGCCACATTTCTTTATGAGAAGGCCGCGTTTGGGTAGACACACAGGAACAAGAGGAGGTGAAGGTGGCCATGTGACAAGAGATTAAGATATGGGGACTTGCCTCTCTTCTAGGCAAGGGGGTCACCAACTGCTGGCCGTCCCTGGAATTTGGAAAGCTGCAAGGGAGAATTCTGCTCAGACCCAGTGGTAGCAGGATCATGCTGAGTCTGAACTGCTAGTCCCCAGGACAGTGACACAGTGGTATTTTTTTTTTTACAGCAGGTTTAGGAAGTGGATGTCCACTCTTTGCTTTGTATAAAGGCCAGACAGTGCTCCAGTTTGAAGATAGCAGCCTCTTGCTCTGCTTAGACGCATGCATGCACGTCCACATAATCCCGGGGACATGGGGACTCATTGAACTGAGCCTAGCAGTTACAACCAATAGAAAGGGCTATGTGGAAACTTCATGTTCATATAAGAAAATGTTTCTGTGTGTGGGATCCAGATAAACGTAAGAAAGATCACAGCACTCCAAAAAGAAAAGAGCAGCCTTGCCTTAACTACTGGGATTTGGAAGAATGAATACAAATAGCTCTTTCTCTTAGCTATGATGTAATTCTACACATAGGGTTACAATCCAGTAATCAGAATTACTTGTCAGCTTGAGAAACAAAACCCAAAATTCAATATGATTTGTAAAAGCTATTCTGACATCTAGGCACAGATGCGACAAAGATTACTCCTTCACAAAGCCGGCAGTCAAATAGTTCAAATCTGTTGAGAACTGTAGGTCACCAAGGATCACACCAGATTTTATTTGTCTTATTTAATTCTTTTAGTAGTAATATATTTATTTTCAGAGATCAAATATGATGAAAAGCAGCAGAAGGAAATTTCAGTGATACCATGAACTGTCTACCTCACTCTTCAGCTTCTCCTGATTTAATCAGTCAAGTCCAACAATTGGAGGACGAAATCCTATGTGGGAAGCTGAAAGTAGCTCTTTCACTGGGAGGAACATTTCACTGTGATGTTCATTTAAAGAAGTCTCCATAGCTTAGAAGAATCATTTGTCTTTGAGGAACTGTAAGGGCATCTGGGAATGAAACAAAATTTTTTTCCACTTAAATGTCTTATAAATACATGTATGATGACCACGCTGCTTGTTGAAATGACATTTTAATCAAAACTTCCTACATATGAATATAGGTCACAGTTAAAGTGTCATTAGTGATTAACTAAGTGACAACTTATGGTTCCCAATGAATCTCTCCCAACTTCTGTACTTTTGTTTTCAATATCATTTCATATCTAAAGAAGCTTACGATTAAGAATTTATAAGTCTTTCCGCACCCACATGCTCAGCACTATTGACTTCTAACAACTATGTCAGTATTTAAAAATCCATTCCAATTAGAAATCACACATAATAGATATTGCCTTGGTGCAAATTAAAAACATAATAACAATCTGAGCTATTTTTCTTCACAAAGAATAGCTTCATGTGCAGAAAATGCAAGTCAGAATTTCATTAATGACTTACTCAAACTTATTAAGAAAAATATACTTCTCTCATCACAACATAAAATCTATACAATCAATTGTTTTAAAGAAATTTCTACTTAATTCAAACTGGATTTAATTTAAAGCAGGATATTTCCTTAATAACTCAATTTCACTGGAGCTATCATTTTAAAATCGAAGAAACAGCTTCCACTCTATGCACACGTACATATATGGAGAAAACAAGCATTCACACGGGATGACTTTTGACAAGAGCTGCACAGGAGAGGGTGAACTAAAGGAGACCCCCTCTCAGACTTATGCTCTCAAATGACCGGGTTAGTTTTCCTTGGGACAAACGCCTTCCAATACAAGATTTCTTTTCATTGAATGGATGGAAAGTCACTTCAACGTGGGCATGATGTGCCCCAAAATGCTAGGCTTTTACAGCTGAAA
Organism: Octomys mimax; assembly: GCA_002564305.1. Taxonomy (NCBI): domain Eukaryota; kingdom Metazoa; phylum Chordata; class Mammalia; order Rodentia; family Octodontidae; genus Octomys; species Octomys mimax. Next base: position 14,555 of record NDGM011245297.1, read on the forward strand.
GCAACAACCATTGCACAGGGGGATATGGAAATCAAACTCCTGGAAAGGAGCACTGTTTTCAACTTCCAAGCAGGGACAAAGTATGTGGCAAATGTATTTTTTTGATGTTTAAAGTTGAGCTGTTTTAGGAATTTGGAGAATATGCATATAAACTCAACCGAACCTTAAAAAAAAAAAAATTAACTTCAGTAATACAGGACTTTACTTGCTTCCCAGGTGACAGGACTCATATATTTTTGTCCTTGTCTATGAGAGTGATAATATGTCATGGTTTGTGACTGGATGTCATGCATGGACTCCTGAGGTCATAGGTGCAGCTTCTGCAGAGGTAGCTGGATCTAGATTGTGTGACACTGGAATTGATTCATGGCCCAATGCTAGAGTCTAGGACACTAGGAGTAACCCTGTGGCTAAGTAGCCTGAATAAAATAAAAGGATAGAAAGAGCTGTGGTGGGGCTGGGGAGATAGTTCAGAGGCATAAAGTACAAGATCCTGGCAAGTGCAAGGTCCTGAGTTTGATTTCCAGTACAACAAAGAAGAAGAAACAGAAAGAGGAGGAGGAGGAGGAGGAGGAGGAGGAGGAGGAGGAGGAGGAA
>NDGM011245302.1:0-15009 GCA_002564305.1 Octomys mimax
CACACACACACACACACACACACACACACACACACTAAATAAGTAAAATAAAATGTTTAAAAAGAAAAAGAGAAATAGTCCTTTAAAAAAATTTGGAGGGGATTTCAGTTATGTAGCACTTTGATTAAATATATGGTTGTAAGTTAATAAAAGTATAAGCTTGAGATAGAATAAAGAAAATATGGAAAAGGAATTTATTTATCTCTGTTAGCTGTCTTAGTTGTACTTAACTCAGATAAGTGCCCTTTTGAGATGCTGATCAGGGGAACTTTGGTCTTTGGCAACTCTGTAATTGTCTTTCTTTATATGCAAGATTTTTCCATCACTGAACAAACTTTGAAATGTGTAAATAAAACATGCTGAAATGATACACAAAATCAATGAAGAAAAATTAAAATTGAAGGAAAATCAGAATATACTTAATAATGTACCAGATTTCTATCTTGTCACTTGCATATCCTCCAACTCTCAAAATCTATAAGCTTTAGGTTGAGCTCAAAAGTTGATCAATTTCCTCTTTGGCCCCATAATCTCCTTGATCAGAAAATTTGGGACACCACTTAGTTACAGGATATTACTCTGCAGTTTTGCTAATGTTCTGAGTCCTCACTGACCTTGAAAGGCTAGGGCCAAAATGTTGGCTGACCTTGAAGCCCTTCTTTTTCTCTAATATCTGCTCTGCAAACTTAAGTTGTTAACCTTCCAGAAGAGAAGCTTAATGGCATTATTACCCTATAGAATAGGCAGTTGAACTTAACCTCACTTATCTGTCTGAATAGCAAACATCTTAGACATAACATGGAACAAGTATTTTCCATCAAGTATTGATATGTTAAACTTTAAGGTTCAGTGTCTCAAACATCTTTCAGAAAGCTTTGCAAGCCAGATAACAGACATTGTATGTCTGTTAGAGTTAGGGTTTAGGGTTAAGGTTAGGGTTAGGGTTAGGGTTAGGGTTAAGGTTAGGGTTAGGGTTAGGGTTAGAGTTAGGGTTAGGGGTTAGGGTTAGTGTTAGTGTTAGGGTCAGGGTTATTGACACTGCAGAATAAAATCACATAAGAATAACAAAAAAATTGATTTATTCTCTGAAAACTACATCTTTGACTTCCCAGTATACCCCATAACATTGATGTTTTCTTTAGAGAACAAGAAATATTTGTTGAGTGAATGAATGTGTAGAAGCCCTGTACACTTCGTGAAAAGCATTAGTGATTGTAGAAACTTTTGTTAAGTACTTGCAATTAAAATTCTATCAACATCTTTAAAATGATTACTTTGAGAAATAGAAGCTAATGTTTGATTTTGACCATATCTTTAAAAAATGAAATTTAATTATTGCCACTTCATTTCATTTATATATCATTATGTTTGTACTCAAAATGTCCCTTCAAAAGGGGGCATTTGTTTATGTTACATTAGAGCATTAACCTCAATTAAAGCTAAATTCTGATGTGGGGATAAGGTTTTGATTGAATCAGGAGGGCTTTGACCATTCCAATAGGCTAATCAACTAATGGGCTCATAATTAGACTATTTGGGGGTAGTGGAAACTGTAGGGTATAGGGTCCAGTTGAAGACATATGTTTGGGGGCTTGTGCCCTGTTCTTTCTTTCATGATGTTCTTCCATTACCACAGGAAACAATGAAGAAATGAACAAGGAAACCCAATAACACGGACTGAATCCTCTGAAACCATAAACCAAAACAAATCTTTGTTCCTTTCAATTGGTTTCATTGTTTGTCACAGTAACAAAAATGTGGCTCTGATCCATAGATGGACAGACAGAGAGGCCTTTAATAGTCAGCATACATGCTAGATTTCTGTATTTTTATTGGTACTACTATTGTAAATGATACTTTGGAAAGTACTTTGTGAATATTTTAGAAGAAATCCTTGCTTAACAGCATATGAGTACTTGCCACAAACACGTCCCAGTTGCATGACAGGGCAGAACATCTTTCTGTGAATGTCCTATTTCTGTACTTACTTTGTACAGGGCAAAAAATGAGAACATGGATATCCTTGGTCATTAAAGGGCTTAGTTAATATTTCTTATTGGTTTATGATAAATGAAATTCGTTACAGAAAACTGAAACCTATAAACTTTTGTGAAATTATAATTAGGTATTACGATGTATTTTCTGTATGTAAAGAAATACCAGATTGATCATTAATGAATCCTTTATATTTTGTACCCATTTTCTTAGCAAAAACAAATCAATCCCTCCATTTTATTTAACTTACAAAGCTTTATGTTGCGAGAAAGATTGTGATTAATGGCACATTCTTAAACCCTGTCTTCCACTAAGCTATTGCTGTTTGCATTGCACCAAGCCTGTAAAACAGAAGCACGTTGTCTTCTTTCTTCTTTCTTTTTGATTTGGATACTGTGGATACAGAGCTTGACAAGAGACTCCAAATGATTTCTTATTCAGCAACTGCCTTGAGTTCCTGAAAGCTCATTTTTATCCATCATTCTACTTACAGGCTAAATTTACTGCTCTTCAGAATAAATGTCCATTCAGTAAAGTCTGAATTAGCCCATTAAGTAGTCTGGGATAGAACCATCAGGCAGCATCCACACTAAGTGATGGGTTCCTAAGCTTTCTACCATAAATACACTGTGATGCTAAATCGATCATGTGGTAGAAAAGGAAGACTGCTTTTCAGGGTTGAGTACATACCATAAATGTTTTCCTTTTCTCTTATTATTTTTATCTCATCCTGAGTTTATATTACAAAGCACTGTGTCGGCCTGCTCTGCTGCAGGATCTTGCATGTGCCGTACAAGTTTCAGGAACTCTCAGTCTGAGCATCTAGAGAAGCATATACCAGGAAACCACAGAAAGTGTGTGAATTCACTGCCGTCTTGACTGATGATGCAGGCTACTGCTCAGAACAAAAGCAATCTAACACTACTCTCTAGTCTCTACAGCTGCAAGGTAAAATAAAATTTACTTATATTCTCATGGCACAGGCCACACAATCTTAAATGCAGGGCACTGCCAATTATGGTTAAGTGCAAGCAAATTTTAAGATAGCAAATATGTTCTAAGCAATACATTATTTGAAAATATCTCAGTGACTTTTCTTATGTTAATTCATGGGCATTATGGAAATAGATAAGGAGGTTTTAATTTGAACAATTTCCTTTATAATTTTTTTATTGTATTTCATCAATTTTATGCATTGCCACAAAAACATGTTGAAATTAAACGGTTTCTATTGGTTTTCTTGGACTAGTGGACTCATACATTTTGGTTTTTTTTTTCTGAAAATTTGGAGAGGGACAGAGAAGAGACAGAGAAAGGAGGGGGAAGAGAGAAAGAAGTGATCAAAACCACTAAATTCTGCATAACTTTCTAAAGACTATTTTGAAAACTGTACTTGTGTACTTGAGACATAAACTCTCATTGAACAGAAAGTGCTACTTTCATTTCGAAAGAAGATTACAAATAATATTTTAGAATATAAAGTCATCTTCAGACACTGATATAGCTGATATCGTAATATAATCCTAAAAACAATTCTGTACTGTATTTTCTCTTTGAGGATAGAGAGACACTCTACTGTGGCAAAACTTACAATTCTGTTCCAATCACATGGAGTAGCAATAAATAGAAATACACATATATTAAAATGTTCAAATTGACCCATGTATTTCACAGAATGTGTAAGTACAAGGCGGACTTACTTATCTTAGTTTAGAATCTCAGCCATGCTAGATGGAGTCTCAAAATAGTATTTAACAATCACTCTAGAATTAGATTTCCTACTTTCTTCTTGTAGAAATCTAAGGATGAAACAGAGCATTACAAACTCATCTCCAGGAATTAAAAGAGAACTGATAACGCTATGAGACCTATTAGAATTTTGTAAGACATCTTTATTTACTTTTTTTTAATATTTAAAACCTCTGCAATTAGTTTATTAGTATCATCCAGGACTCAGATTTTCAGTATTCCTCCTGAAATTACATTAACAAATGCAAATGGAAAGAATCCAAGTTAAAATTATGCGACTAAACAGCACTCCGTCACAAAAGCGTGTAAAATCACAAGGGCCCTATTTTAAAACATTGGCACTTGAAGAGTGATAATCTCAAAGCCCACAAAATAGCCAAATTTTTCCTTAAACTGCTAAGCAGATAAACATGACTCTAATAAATTTTGTAAAGAAAAGCTTGAATTGGGTAATTCATACTTAAGATGTGAAACTCGTGTTTTTTTTTTTTTTTTTCCTGTCTAAATGGGAGACCCCAATATGGAAAATCTATCCTTTTCTAATTTGTGGCCTAACTTTAACACGTTTGTGAGTCAAGTTTCCTGAGCAGTCCTTATCTAGATAAATGGGTAAAGGAATATAAAGCCAACACTTTCAGTCTTCACTGTGAATGCCAACCAATAATTGGAGTCTTGTGTTTTAAGTTCACGCTTTTGGGGAGACATTCTCAGGCCTACCTTAAAGGTGGGAACCACACAATATAACTCCCATTACAATGTAATGATAGTTAAAAGTTCTCATGTAAAGATCTGAGTGTATTTTTTTCTATTAGTCCTTCAAGGACATACTTTCAGATTGCTTGGTTCTAATAACCTCATGCTATCTATGAACAGAACTAATTACTCTTTAGGCTATGCAAAATTTTTTATCAATAACTGAGATTTTGTAGTTTTATGGATGAAATGTTCTCAGTTTGACTTTGATTATCCCCATCATGATATGCAGGGTGTGTAGACAGAAGCTTGGCATCCACTACCTATATGAAAAGATAAACGTTAATAATTCATGTGATTCAAAATGGTCAAAAGCAGAAGACCCGCTTCCTTTCAAGAAGAAGTTTCGACCTATGAAAAGAACAGCAATACTAATTAAAAAAGATTGTATTTACTTAGAAGTATTCAGAATGTCAATAAAACAGGTGCAACTTTTTTTCTTGCAATTACAGGGTGGTATTCAGTTAACAGAACAACCATTATTTCATTTAAGCCGCATCAGAGACAACTGAAGATGAAAAACTGCCGTCCCCATATATAACTAATTTGTGCTGTGCACCAACAAGAACCTGCTTTAAATTTCCGCGCCAATTTACAGCCCTCATACCATACCAGGCAAGGTTAGTGGCTACTGAAAACACCACCAGGACAGGGCTATCTAAAGACACATTCGGTAGTGTGTTAACTGTACAAAAAAAGACACTACAGTTTAAAAACATATCTTACACAGCCTTACATTACATTTTTTTTTCTTCAAAAGGAATGAGTTTTGTACAGGGGGTTAAATACTTTATAGACATGAAAACAAAACTGTGCTAGAACCAACTTATTCATCATCCTCCTCCTCATCCTTCACATCTTCTTCCTCCTCTTCATCCTCATTTTCTTCATCCTCCTCTTCCTTCTTTTCTCAGCCTTGACGACTCCCTTTTTTTTGCTGCATCAGGTTTTCCTTTAGCCCGGTAGGCAGCGATGTCCTTTTCATACTATTCCTTCAGCTTAGCAGCCTTCTTCCCATATGGCTGCTTGTCATCTGCTGCGGTATTATTCCACATTTCTCCAACTTTCTTTGGGACATCCCCAGTGAGAGGCCAGGATGTTCTCCTTTGTTTTCTGGGCGATGCTTAGAACAGAACAAGAAGAAGGCCGGAGGCCCTCTGGGGCTCATCGGGATCCTTGGCCTTTTTTTTGTTTGTTTATTTTTGTTTTGTTTTGTTTCGCCTATAGGAGGAATGTAAGTTTTCATTTCTCTTTCATAATGAGCCTTGTCTGCTTTTGCCATATCTTCAAATTTTCCTTTTTCTTTAGCAGACATGGACTTCCACCTCTCTGAGTGCTTCTTAGAAATCTCTGAGAAGTTAACGGAAGCATCTGTGTGCTTCCTCTCATGCTTCTCTCAGCTATTTTGCACAAAGAATACACATAATGACATCTTGCCTCTCGGCTCCTTTGGATCTCCTTTGCCCACGTTTACTTGTTTTCCTCAGTGAGGTACAGAATCGCCCAGTGCCCGTCAGCTTCCACTTGCCCCAGCACTGTCACTGTGGAACTCAATGTGCTGCAATGGCTGTTGTAAGACATCTTAAGAAGATGTGTGTGTGTGTGTGTGTGTGTGTGTGTGTACGCGCGTGCGTACGTGTGCATGCGCACATTCATAATTTTCTGTTGTTTCGAGAGGCTCATGGGTACTAAAAACATCGCATCAAGTCTCTGATCTTCCAGAGCTAAATATCTACCAGCACCTCTGCATAAAATGCACTTGGTTGTTTTTACTAGGCATGGGGATTAGATGCATGGCGAGGCCTTGGCCAACTGGATCTGGCAATCCTTCTGACTTGTACTGTGAGACTACAGTTTTTCAGTACGCATTGAAAACTCACTGTATTGTTGGTTCCTTAATATACCAAGTGTTTATGGGCAAGAAAGAAGAAATGTAAATATAAGTAAAATTGTATACAATGATGCCACCATTTTTAGCATTAGGCTTTCATACCATGGCTACATGTGCCAAATAGGGGCGAGTGAGATAGCTCAGCAGACTAAAGCGCCAGCTTCAGCAAACTTAGGCAAGCCCAGGGACTGTAGTTCAACCCCTGGCACCACATGCTATGCCAGACACGCCCCCAGGACAGGCTGAGCCAGTCATTCAAAAGAGAAGAAAAGAAAAAAAACTAAACAATACATGCGCCAAATGTTACAGGTCTGTCAATTTCACTTGTCAGTTAGTACAGAGGAAAGAAACCTTTGTCTTATTTCTTCTTGGATATAGAATTATCAGTTAGCCTTCAGTTCATAGTTGCTGCTGTACACTATGGAATGTGTTGTTCTACTTTGATCAGAGGTGTTCTTGTTTGACTGTGAGGCCAGAAGGGGGAGATGTTAACCTTACATTTTATTATCAGATAAACTCTTGTTTTTATTTGAAAGTGTATTTCATTTTAGACGTCTTTGGCTATATCATAAGCATATTTTGTAATATACATATTTTTCAGTGTTTCACATGAGTTTTAGTTTTCCACATAGCAATTATAACATTCATTATCTATTAAGTAATAAAGACAGTAGCAATAAGAATAACAATAAGAAAGTAGCATCAATATTTTTTGCATTTTATGAAGGAATTTATTTTCAATTTGCCTTTATTATTATTACTATATACAAGGCAAAAGGAAATGTACCTTAATTCAAAGAGTTTTTCTTAAAGGGTAAGCTTTGCAAGTTATAATCTATTTCAATAATTTTTATGCATGAAAAGGCTGGAGATACTATGTTTATCTTCCATCTGATTTTCAGGTGTTTAAGTGAGGGGAAAAGAATTTGAGGTTTCATTTATAACTTACCTTGTATGTAATATATTCCATAGTATAGAAAGCTAATTTGGTGCCAATAATTTCCTATGTATTCACTGTTTGCTAAATGTATGTATTGACTCTATTATGTTATGATATACATTTTGTGTGAAAGCACTTAGATTACATTGTCAAGGAAGTGGAGAAGAGAAGGAGAGAACTTTGTCGCTGCCGAGTCTGCCTTTCGTTTCTCCTTGGGTCTCTCTTTTTCCACTTCTGCTTCTTTAGTTACAAGTTCTAAATTACTAACTTTTTCTAAACTTGGCTTCTCTAAGGTTTCCCGTGTGTAACAGGAAAGGATCATCTCACTACCACAGTTGAGCTTGTAAATTTTAGTGTGTGATAATACTGAACGTTTTTCTCAATATTTCTGCAGCGTCATGAGCTCTCCTCCTAGCTTGGCCTATAGGTACCTCTGGCAGAGGGAAGTATAGAGGTTCTGAGCCACCAACTTGTCCAACTTTTCCAGGCAGAGGTAGTCACACAGTGCCCAGGGAGAGAAGGAAGGATGTTTAAACATTCTACTGGCTGTTGTCTGTGCAGAATTGTTTCATCAAGGATCAAGGTTAGTTTCAGAGTGACTTTTTGTCAATGAGCCAAGTCCTTATAAGTACTTAAAAGACATCTTCTTGCCACATTAATGATCTTGTGTCTGCTTTTGAAAAGTGATTTATCACTTAAGTATTCAGTAGAAGCAGTGCAAGAGTTTCATCCATATAGCTAAAAGACATTAGGCCCTGCAGGTTTTTTAAACATTACAAAAGTGTATTTAGGCTTCCAGGTGATGCATTAGTAAAAGAAACAAAAAAATCAAAGGCTCATAGAGAAGGCCATCATGGAAATGTGATAGTCCTATCTCTCCTGATGTTCTTAGTGGGAAGGAAGAACCAGGCCTGGTTTGGGATCAAGATGCAGGACCTGGCTGAGAACAACGAGCAGCAACCACAGCTGCCTGCAGACCTAAGACCCAAATAGGCCAGAGAAGCAAATTTTCCCTCAGGATGGTGGGAGAAACACATGCATAAATGAAGGTGAATTTCTGGAAATGTAAGATATTAACTGATAATTTGGAGAACTGAGGTCTGAAAGTAGATTTTTGCATTGGAGTTACTACTTACAGTCCTTGACTCTTACTGAGTTCAAATATGTACAATCTGTTATTCTGGGTATGTGTTTAGTATTTACTTTTATTCCATTCTTAAACTATAATTTGTATAGTTCCTCCTATAATTTCTTTCAATATCAGCATTAGATAACATATTTTTCTAACATATCTAGGCATTTCTTTCCTTACTTTGATGTTGTTGAACATCAATGAGCCAAAGTGCATCTTTGAATGTCTGTTTCTACTGCATCTATTCTAGCACTACAGGTTTGAAAAAAGTTGCAATTCTCTGTGCATTCTGTATTTATCTTAAAGTTCAAGATTAGATAATGATAATTCATTTTCCTCCAGTGCATTTTATACTTTAAACCCAAGAAAATAGCCTTAGAACATACTGGATCATCTGATGAAAGCTTCTCTCAGCATGAAACATTCAGAAAAACAATGTTGCAGAGCAGCCCTCCCCGGGATACTTTCCTCATTACTGAGACAAAACCCGCCACACCCAAAGTTAATGGAGGAAATTTGTATTTAGCTCACAGTCCTTAGAGATTCCAGTCCACAGCTGGCTGGTTCCATGGCCTGATGGTTTGGGGAAACAGTTTGTGGTGGGCAGATGGTAGCAAAAACAAACAAATAAGGGAGAGAGCCACAGTTTTTTCTGCCCCTTTTACATATCCAGAATAGTTAGGGTGGGTAGCACGCACACCCTTGACCCAAGCACTGCACCATCAGTCAATCCCAGCAACACACACTGTTGATCCAAGTGCCTCTGAGAAATCCTCACCTGCGACCACGTGAGGCTTTGGGGGACATCTAGACACAAGTCATAGCATGCCGCATTGCTCCTTCACGTTTCTGTTCAGTGTTATGTTCTAATGGATTGTCTTTCATGGCTTACTCCAAATTCTGCTACATTATTTTCTAGCAGAAAATTGAGTGCTCCTTATTGTGGTTATTTCATACCCAAACTGATTGTAACTAGGAAATAAATATGTAAATGATCATTGGTTTTATCTGTTAGATGATTTATATATTATAGCAAATTGACCAACACCTATGCATGAAGTAGATCACAATATTAAATTTTAGGTCTGTTAAATAAAACATATTTTATTATTTCTTCTATTATAAAAATGGATATATAAAAATTGAATGTTTTTAGCAATACAGATAGATTTCTTGGAAAAGCGTGCACAACCCTATCAAGTAGAGTTTATCTGGTTAATATTTTATGTACTTCCAGACAAATCCACATATTTATCTTCATAGAATGCACACACACACACACACACACACACACACACACACACATTTATGCAATATTGAGATAGACTTTAATGCTTATAGGCTAATGTTTAAATTTGATAAATTTATGGCATTTTTCAATAAATTTAGATTTTCACCGTATTCCATTGTTTAACTTCACCATAATTAGTCTAAGTATAATTGTATCCTAACATCTTCAAATATATTATAGCAATTTTACATATTATGTCTATATAAAATTTTGAACATTTCATTTTTCGAAGGTCATTGTATCAAATGTACCAGTTATCTATCATGTAACCAAAACCCCAGTTGTGCCAATCCAGTCTTCATTGTGAAAATTTGATTTAATTCTCGACACTTTTGACTTTACGAGTACATCTGTACAGTAGAGTTATTGATTTATTGGATGGACTTTATCATGTGAAAGTATGTATGAAATGCATTCAAATATGCTTTCAGTTCTTATACAAATTTATGTTGAATGTCTTTCTGAAAGAAATTGGAAGTTTCGGATTAATTTTTTTTAAATCAGGACTTTGGAGTTAATGTTTGTGTCTGTATACCTCCCCTGGTTTTGTTCTTGATGTTCTCACTTAGAATTCTGTCTTAGTCATATTTCTCCCATTGCTGTGACAAAATGCCTGACACTCATAAAGTTAAGGAGAGAACAAATTACTTAGCTCATATTTTGGAAAGGTTCCAGTCCATCATCAGCTGGCTCCAAGGCAGGGTGGCATGGCAGAGGGACAACAGTCCATGATGGCTGAAGACAGCACAAGCAAGGAAGAGACAGGATTCTTTCTGTCCCTTGTATTGTGTACAGGCTACCTGCTCTAGAATGGGTGTAGCACTCATATCCTTAACCGAGCCGGAACTATGTTGAACCAAGCAGTGGGCTGATTCTAATCACACACCTTTCATCTCAGTGTCACAACTCTAGCTAGGTTCAGTCACCTCTGAAGAAGTCTACTCACTACATGAGGCTTTGGGAGGAACTCTAGACATAAGCCATAACAATCACCTTGATGTTATTTTCTTCCATACTTATGTTGGAACTAAATATACACTTTACAATTTCTAGATTCAAAATTTTATCTAAAAATTCCTTCTGTTTACACTTTTTCTATTATCTTTGTTCTGTTCTTTTCTGAAAGAATGTCAAATAAATATAAGGAAGCACACCTTGAATGTTTGTTGCTTTTCATCTTCTATGTTTTGTTTTCAGGTTTCTTTAATCTATATAAAATATTGTTTTTCCAAACACAGTGTCTGCATTTGTGAGAAGTGTCTTTTTTCAATGTTCCTGAAACCCCCTCTCCTTTGTCTTCACTATTTGGGCTTGTGGCCCATGTTCACACTGACATCCCTGCCCGTGGACAGCACTGTGGCCTTCTGTTGGCTTCTTCTGCAGTGCAGCACCGCAATTTTGCTGATTGTGCTGTATAGTACAGTACTGTGGTTTTATATTGCTGCATATTACAATGCTGCATGTAATTGATATGCAAATTAAAGCAAAATCATCAAGTTTTAGTTTCCATCGACCATTTGACTATCACAGCGTACATGCTACATCCAAATCCTGATTTCCCCACTGATTCATCTGACAGCCTAGTCGCAGGAGCATAACTTGGTCGTTACATGAAGAGCATCGCTGCTGACATGTGCAAGTCTTGTCTAAACAAAATTGCAGGATAACATGTGCACCTAAATTTCTTTGAGAGTCAGTTGTATTTTTCTTTTACATGAATGATTGTAGTTGTATTTTAATTCTGTTTGAAAACACAGTTTCATTTGCCAAGATTCAGCCATGGGTGCTTGTGCAAGCTTACCTTATGAGACGGATGCACTGTGGCATGAGTAGGGCGAACTGCAGGTCAGGTTTAAATGAATACAAGAAATGACTGTGTACTTTTATTTTCGTGGGGTTGTAACAGTGTTACAACAATGAGTGAAAATCTGAGGACAGTGAATGGAGGCAGAAAGTCCCTTAATAATAAAGGATGATCTACCAAATTATTAGACAGGTGTTTGTCCTTCGAAGCTGAATTGAACACTCAAGCAACCATGGCGATGTGAGTGGATGACAAAATTAATGCAGAGAAAGGAAGGTCTTAGATTTGGCAAAACAACAGAGGAGATGATGAAAGCGTTTGGAATTTTTGGTATTATATTTTGAGAATTACAGAGCTCACAGTTTAAAAGTTAGAAAACAATGACTATTCTCTTCTCACTAAATTTCCTTAATAAGCTCTCCCTAGTACTCTATAAGAGACTTACATACAAATAAAAACTGTCTTGGTTCTCTACTAACACACTTGCAAAATTTTCATATGTATTAGGTATGAAATATTGTGCAGTGTCTATAGATGCATTTACTCCTATACTTAATAGTATATTTAGAGCATTTCCTTAAAGATAATCTTAACTAGTCTATTAAATAGGCCAAGTACACGTCATTGCACGAGCTTTATTAGAATTTATGAGCAAACTGAAACAAACTATGAGGGCTTGTCCACTTTAGCTCTGTTTCTTTTTTCTTAATTTTACAGATAAATCTCACTCACTAAGAAATTATGAGGCCAAATATGTAATATTTTGTGGTACAATGAAACATATGTTTACAAATTAAAGATAAAACAAATGTTTTAAAAGCTATTAATATAATCAAAATAAACCTGAATTTAGTACAATGTATGAAAAAAACTCTTGCTAATTTGTTTAGTTGGCAGGTAGACGCTCCTTAATTTTTTATTTATATAGAAAATCTAGACCTTGTACTGCCAAATATTACAGCAATAAATTAAATATATTTGCAGTTGAAATCAAATATTTTAAATTTTTTTCCAGCTTTCATGTTTTTTGTTCACTTAAGGACTTTTAGTAGTACGATTACTATTTCGTTTCCTAATTAAACACAAAAGCCCCACTAGCCCCGCCGCTGGGGCACAGTGAGCCAGCCACAGAGACCAGGCATGGTAGCACCTGCCTATAATCCTAGCCCTTGGGAAGATGAAAACAGGAGGATAACTACAAGTCCGAGCTGCATAGTGAGACCATGTACCAAATAACATACACACATACATACATACAATAATTAGAACCAAAAGGATTTTTTTTCATCTCAGCATCCTACAATGTTCTTTCAAATTTCAACGTATTGATGTTTTCAAACATACTAACTTCCAATGTACTGATGTTTTATTCTTTCTCTTTTTTTTTGGAGGGGACAGGGTCTACAGGGTCTATAGGGTCTCACTATGTAGATCGAACTTGCAGTGATTCTTCTGTTCTCAGCCTCCCAAGTGCTGGGATTACAGACACACAACACCGTGCTCAGTCTCAGTTGCCATCTCAGCATGCCCTGGGGGTGGGGCAGGATGGCAGGCCCGGGGATCAAACGCCTGCCACTGTACTCTGCCTAAGCAGGTGCTTCAGTCCATTGAGCTACCTGGCTAGTACTTATTTTTTAAAAATGAGTCATATATGTTTGTAGAATTTTATTTTCTCTAAAGTCACATAATTATTCTTTGAAAAAATAAGCATGTTCTAGATTTTCCAAACAGCAGATTTCTAGATTTATCTAAAGCAATAAGTTGTTATTATTTCAACATAGAATGTGTCAAAATTAGATAAATTTTTAAATGTATTTTCTGGACATAGAAACAGTTATTTTTCATAAATGTAAATCCTTTCAATTTCATTACGGTATAAGTTCTAGAAACATTTGTACTTGTAATTATGAAATACTCTGAGAAGCCGAGGGCAAGATGCAGCAAATATCCAAAACTATTTCTCAACCCACACACAACTGATGCTAATGTAATTGTCAAGCACTTTTCTCTTAGGCCGAAGGGATGGAGATTGTATGAGAAAAGGCTTAGTTTAAAGGTTAAAGCTGTGTATGTTCTCATTGTTGAAAATCAGTAACGAAAAGCTCAACTGTCATTTTACAAACATTTAAAAATCTGAAAATAAACAAAAAACCCAGGGTGGAAAAAAGGATTGTTTGTAAAGCTGGAAGAACACAGCTTCCTGAGATGCCAGGCCATTTCTGCTTAATAAGTCCTTACTTGGCTAGCTTTCCTGCTGGGTACAGCTCACTATGAAAAGCAGACACTTGCATGGCACAGCTGGAGACCAAGTAAAACAGGATTTCAGAACCAAAAACATTCTAAAATTTCCCATGATTTCCACTGCATGCTCTCTTAAGAGTGCTAAGGTTTCTATTGTTTAGAATGTTAAGTGTGTGCAGTTTCTGACTAATTCAGCTACTTGGAATTCTTTTTGAAAAACGTGACTCATAACATGTCACCATCCAGAGGATATGAAATATTTTTTCCAGAGGATTTAAAATATGGTGATTGAATCTCATTGTATAGGAAAATTTTGAAAAATGTGTCTGCTCACCCTTTGGAGGTATGTTAATTAATTTGTCATAATTATTTTAATAACATAATTTTGAAAATAGTACAGTATATACTATATTATATAGACACAAACAATCTCTATGGGTTTAAAGTTATTTATGTGTAAAACAGAGTTCATTGAATTACACTGCCAAGTAGTTACCACAATTACAAAATTTTAATTCTAAAAGCACACGTTTAGCATTATTTTCATATGTAAATAGCAAGTATTACAATTCAGTGTCACAATCACTATCAAATAGAGTTGCTCTCAAGTAGGTTTGAAATGGTAAACTGTGGTGTATAGGTACATGTTGAGGTGTATAAATAATTCTCGAGCTCTTATTTTTCTCTGACATACAATGAAAGGAAATAAATTGAGGATTAGGTTCAAAATAAAGATATAGGAGCTGAACTTGGAGAGGGTCCGTGTTAGTAGACCAGGGATGAGGTACAACTCCTGTGACGCATGGGGGTCACTCTTGAGGCAAGTAAGAGTAAGCACATGTGTTGGAGTGCTGTCATGGGAAATATCCTTGGATGGCTGGGTTATGGGATGAAACTGCGTCCTAAGATTGAACTCCTACTTATCGACTGCAGGACTTAAGCAATGAATGACTTTCCTATAGTCCTTATCTATGATGCAGCATCGGCTTACAAAAGCTCCTTGTTGCCTAAGGAGTGCTTGCCTAGGCAGCCTTTGGCATGACTCACATTCTCGCTTGTGTTTGCAAGCTACTGCTACTGTATTTTTACTCACAAGACAAAGCATCTTCATAAGTATATATTTTAAACATTTTGTTAAAGAGCTCAATAAGCCACATTATACAGTTTCACAGATTCTTTTTAAAAAGAAGATATATATATATATATATATATA
>NDGM011245318.1:3283-15910 GCA_002564305.1 Octomys mimax
TCTCTCTCTCTCTCTTTCTCTCTCTCTCTCTCTCTCTCTCTCTCTCTCTCTCTCTCTCTGGTACAGGGTCTCGCTATGCATCTTGGACTCCCAGTGATACTCCTATCTCAGTCTCCGAAGCTCTGGGATTACAGGTGTGTACCACCACACCCATTCTCAAAACAGCTCCATCTCAAAATGCTTGAGGCTTTTGTTTTAGAGGACACCTAGATCCAAACCCTAGCAGTGACTTATTTGGAACCTATATCAAAATCAATGGAAAAAGGACAAGAGATTTAGCTCAGTGTGAAGGCCCTGGGTTTAGTCCCCAGTACTGCAAAACAATAGCAACAACAATGAAGACAATGATAGCAACAACCATCTCCTCACCCTCAAATGTATACCACTGCCCTTCAATTGGTATTTCTCTTCTGGGGGCCTGCCGAGACGAATGCACTAGCCTCAGATGCTGACTGAGAGAAATAAAAGATTGCTCAGTCATTCTCTTGCTCCTCGGGTGACATGTGCAATCTCAGGATCATGGCAACTGAGCTGAGATTTGGCGGCCAATAGCACTCCCTCCTCCATGCGAATGGCCCAGCCAGTGTCAACTCCCCCATGTAGTTGCTCCCTTTCCTGTATTTTCAGAACACTTGGTTGACGCAGCCTCCATAGGATGAAAGTCCTCTCCCTCCTCCTGAATTTTCTCCCTTCTGCACCCTATTCCTTTCTTTCCTTTTCCCATAAAAAATGCACTTTGTTCACAGGGATAATGACTATGGCATCTGCTCAGCGTGCAAGCGAGGACACCTCTGCTTCTAAGTGGAGGCAGATCATGAACTCCTCCAAGTCCGAGACCTCACAATGTGTCTTGTATTTAGTAGGTGGATGACACGTTATGATTGTGTGACTTGATTTTGACTGAAGTATTTTTTAAAAGCACGGAGACCACCACTGGAGACAGGGATATTATTTTCAACTCAAATTTTGTCTTGAAGAATTTGAGAAAACAGAACATTTGAAGGCAATTTTTGAAACCCTACAAAACAAGGGTGGGGTACCACTGTCCTGGCCTCAGGCCATCTCCACAGATCCCTTTGGCAAGAAGGCACAAGCCACCCAACAGTGTGGGGGAGATGAGGGCTCTGCCCACTCTGTGCACCAGAGGGGTGTGTAGAGTAACATCTTCAGGGTGCAGAAAATGAGTCTTCACTGGCAGGAGGAAGCCACAGCTGCCCGCCAGCTGCCAGCTCAGGCACTGATGAGTGCCTGCTGTATACTTGCCCTGCTCGCTGTGCCTGGATGCATCAGTTCTTTCTAGAATTCAATGCCGGTCAGTTCTGTGATCTATAGATGTTACTCTCCTTAGAATGATTTTCCTTTGATTTACTTCCTTAAGGCTTACCCAGAAGCTTAAAGCTTCTTGGAGCCTCCTCTGGCACGGTACCCTTCTACTTCTGTGAGCTTCCTTTCTCTCTCTCTCTTTTTTCTGAGCTTTTCTGGTGCTCACTGTCTTTGTGATCATCTGTGTCCCAGGCTGGGGTTCAGACAGGCAGAAGCTTTCAGGTCGGGGAGACCAGAACTTTATAACTTTCATGCAGCCTCCTCTCCATCTGAAGCCATTAGGAGGCTTTTGGATTTGAGCTCTGTGCCAACTGGGGATGTTGTCATTAATGCTGAGGGCTTATAGAAAGGGTGCCTGTTATTCTCTTTCATTTCTCAGCTAGATTCCAGTTTCCTTGGAGTCATGTTGAGCCCAGAACTGTGGTTATGTCTAAGCTGTTAACAAATATTTGTTTTACATTGGAAAAAGACAGTAAATGTAAAGACGACTTGAAATATTCTTTTACCCAGAATTTACCTTTTAAGAAATGCATTGGGATAATCATATAATATATCAACAATAGAGAAGTTTTGGGGAAATAATATAAGTAAGAAAAAAATGTATCAGATATGAAAATGCCTTTAAAAGGCATGAAATAGCTCAAGATGATAAAACACAAAGTCCAGAAGCAAAACTGCCATAGACCGGGCTCTCTGGAAAGCAGAGCTTGAGGCAAGAATCAGAGTACTGATGCCTCATTTAAGAACTAAAAGCCATCAGCAGGAAGAGGGAGGGAAAAGGGAGGTGAGGGAAAGGGACTCCGGAGGAAAGCCATATATATGGCCTTGTCTGGGCTGGCTGGGGAGGCATCGGAGGTGGCTCTGGAGGTGTCTATGCTTGGTGTCTCCTTGTCATAGTTATTTTTTCTTTGATGAGACATAAGATCTGATATCCACAACTTAAAGAAGCATGAGCCAATTTTGGCTCACAGTTTCTGATGTTTAAACCCATCATTTGGGGGCTCAAATACAGAAGTAGCATGGTAGAAAGGTCTGGGCAGAAGAAATCTGCTCACGTCACTGCAGACCAGAAGCAGAGAGGGAAAGGAGAAACTGGAGAGGGAGGCACACCCTACTTGTAGCTGACCCAGGTATCCGCTCCTCTGAGGAGACCTCCCCGCTCATCAGCAGGCCACCTACAGCACCTCCACTCCCCTTCCAAACACATGAGGCTTTGGGGCCACTTTAGATTTAAACCACAACACACTGTCTTTTCCAAATAAGCTATGAATTAGAATTGGTCTCGGGGTAGTCGGTAGGTGAGCAGGAAGAAGAACTGGTGTTGAGGTCTCCTTTTGTTTTCTCATTTCCCATTGCTCCAAGTTCATTCTGCGGGGGTTTCGCCTGCATTTCCTGCTGCATTTTCTGGGCTACGTCTTAGGCAGCTTCTCATGACATCAGCTCTGTACCTGGAGGTTGGGTTTCCTGCAAATCTTCATGTCACGAAAGCTCCTTGCATGGCTGGGAATGAGGTGCATACTTCTAGGGAAAAATTTACCTAAGCGCTTATTCAGTCACTGAGCTATGTCATGTTTTAATGCAATATTTTATAAAGCCTACAATCATGCAAAAATTTGTGATGACCCAAACATCATCATTTTGGGAAAGATAGGGTCTTTACTGAAGGGAAGAGATTAAGATGAAGCAAGCAAGGTGTCAGTACATGTCTTGGTCCTGTCTTCATTTAAAACATTGATTTTTTTTTTTTTAAATTCTGGGCAGCAGGAGCATAGCACCTAGAGATGGGTGGGGATGGCTGGGCTGAGATGCACACTAGGGAGCAGATGGGGAAAAGCTGTGGGACAGAGGGAGCTGAGGGGGTGGCTGTGCAGGTGCACATGACCTCAAGGACCATGTCTCACCATGGTGGCTTGGTATGTTTTTGTCCCACCCGGAGGCTTATGGGTTGGAGGCTAAGTTTTCAGTAGTGATGTTAAGAGGTGGTGGAGATTAGTGGGCACTGGTTGTGTCATTGGGGTGCTGACCTCAGTAGGGATTAAAGGAGTTTTCCTGGATTCTGAATTAGCTCTCGAGAGAGCAACTCAATGCTTGCGTTCCTCTGTCTTCTTGTCTTGCTCTGTGATTGCTCTCTCTTACATGCTTTTCCCCTAGGGAACTGTCCATTGTAATGAAGCTGCAGAGTCCTTGCTAGGACTTGTGCTATGCTATTTGGACCTTCATCCTCCAAAATTGTGAGCTAAGTAAGTCCCCATCTGAGCATTTCATTAGAACAATAGAAAATGAACCAATACACTCACTCACCTCCCGAATGGGATGGAGAGTCCAGTGTGATGGGGTCAAACTAAAGGGCTACTGATGTGCGACTATGGAAGGATGGAACGCAAGTGCACACGATGCTGGATGCTGGTGGCTCAGGTGTGTGTGCATGGGTTTATGGACATCTACTTATTCATATCTACTCATGTCTCAAGAGTGAGCCTATTACTTGTGCAAGAAAGAACTCTTCACATTTCCAAGATGTCATGTTGGTGGGTGAGTGTGCAGGGAAAGCACTGATCAGAGGAAAGAACTGGGTCCTTAAGAAGTGCTCAGTGCTGGCTACACTGGGGTGCTTCTAAGTACAGCAAGTCTATTCCCCTACTGAGTTTTGTCAATGATGGATAAAAGAGCAGGTCTGACATATTTCTGGAGCCCCCAGGTATCTATCTTGAATCCAGAGATGTTGGTTCTCGGGTACTCAGGAGTGTTTCCCTCGAGGTCCCAAACCTTAAACTGGGCTAGGAAATTTAGTCTTTGGTGAGCTCTCCTTTGAGGGTGTGTGTTGAACAGGAAGAGAGCCTGACAGAGTTGTTTAGTGTTTATCAGTTCAGAAGTCATGGAGTCTACATGTCTAGTTGGCTATATTCCCGAATGGGTGAGTTGAATACACGTTTATCACAATGTATAGTAAAAATTCCAATATGCATGTGGCAAATTTTACCAATCTTGGGTAAATGCACCTCGCCTCTCACTTCAAGTGTTTGTGGAATGCTCACTGTGCCAGCCAGAAAGCACACGTTGCTGCTGCTGCTGTGAACCTTCCAGTTTGGCAGGCAAGAAGGAGCACATTTGAGTCATCGTTGCATGCACCATTACTTTCTCAGAGTCATGGTAAATATTTTGAAGAAAGACATCTATAGTGGGTGTCTTACCTGGTCTTAGCACTCAGGGCAGCCCTGCCTGGGGAAGGCAGCATGTGAGCAGATGGAGAAGAGGGAAGCGTGGGTTGGGTGTGGCTGGCTATAGAAGTCCTGCTAGGAGGGAGCGATGCTCTCCCTGTGCCCATCTTCCAACAGAGACCCCCGTTCAAGGGCTGTTCAAGAGTGTCATGTTGAAGTGGTGACAATGTGCTGAAGAAAGAGGATGGAAATATAGCACGATGTGTGAGAAGCCTCATTCCTTACAACCTGATAATGACATAGATACTTCCCTTCTCGCTCTTTTGGCTAGTCCAGCCTGGCTGTAACTGGGCAAGGGGTATTATATAGACACATCTGGATGGGGGACATTGTAGCGAAACAGGTTATTCACTGGAGAAGATTATAGTGACTGACACGGCGTCTGAGCGCCAATAGAATCTCAGGGGGACAGGTTGGGTAGGAAGAAGTTGGAGGTCGAGCCTAGTCAAGAAGTGGATACATGGAGGTCACTCCTAGGGAGGTGTGGACACAGGTCCCCAGGGAGAAAGAAGTGGAGCAGGGGAGTTGTGGTAGAACTTCTAGGGGTTTGGATCTGTTTAGGAAGACCCAGAGGGATTATCAGGAAAGTAGAGAAGACGGATTCCACAAATGCAAAAAAAGGGAGAAGTGGAATGGCAAGGACTTGAGCAGGGGACTAGGGATGAGGAGGAGGATGTGCCTGTGGGGTGTGGGGAGAGACGCTTAGTTGGTTGCGTGGCCACCCCTGCCCCGAGGTCCACTCATCTCCTGTGTTAAGTCCAGGAATGCCACAGCCTAGAACTGCGGAGTCTAGATATGCCTTCCCTTCCCCATCTGTTACCTCCTTCCCCCCCAGGAAGGGCCCTCTGGACACTGTCCAGAGTACTGTGTGGTAGAGAGAAATTTCCGGCCTACCCAGTCAGATGTGCCAAAGTGGGGTGCTATGGCCCCTTCTATCATGCTTCTATAAGTTAGGTGAGTCTTTGTGTTAGGCTTCTATGTGCTCCATGAAAGGGACATAGTCTTATCAATTCTGGAGAAATCCAGTTGATTTGGGGTCCTAAGTTAGGCCAGGGATCATCCCTCCCTCTTCTGCTTGGGACAGAGTAGGGGGATTGCACACAGGTACTGGGTACTGAGTCTTCCCACTGACCCACGATGACTCCCTCATGTTCCTGTCCCTCATCCCAAACTCGGTCCTGTCCAGCTCTGAGCATGTTTTTCTCTTAGCTGCCTGTGCCTTCTTCCCAGGTGCAGGGGGAGAGGAAGTGGCTCCCCGGTGTCGCTTTGGAGCTTCAGGGTGTTGATCTGCAGGACCTCTGATCCTGCTGAGCCAGGTGTCGGGTGACCCTGTTATCCCCAGATACCCATGCCAGCATGTACTCCTCAGCAATCTCCCCTTGACTCGTTCCTCTCCCGGAGGCCAATTGGGAAGGGCTTGAGGAGGGAAACACTCACATTTCTCCAGACTTCACATTTCCTTGTTACTATTTCTGAACTTTAGAGAAGTCGGAAACCTGACCCTGTGGTCTTGCTTGCAACTTTTCCATGGCTGCCTTGGCTAGAGGTAGCTTCCTACACAGTGGAAGGTGGTGTGTATGTGTGTGTGTGTGTGTGTGTACATACAGAGGTCCAGCGTGTACATAGTGTTGCTGTTTCCCATGTGAGTGCCTGTAGTCCTGGACCTGCCTTCCACTGGTCCCTAGACTCCATGGTCACCTGCCCCCAGGTGACAGAATTCTGAGGGGCAGCAGCAAGTCCACATTTAGGCAACAGCATGCATTCTTTTTAGAGGAGTTGCTCCTCTGGGTCTTTGGTTCTGGAAATGTAAGTAAATGTAAGTGAAGCAGAAGTACGCGTTCATTTCCTGTTTACCCAGCTAAAACAAAGACATGGTTGCCTGTGGCAGAAGTATGGCCCAGAGTGGATGTTTGATCAAATGTTGAAGAGACTTGTGGTTATAGCGGTCTTGAGCTCAGTTATGACAAGGATCCAGAGCCTGAAGCGTACCCTGCAACTGTGTGAGGAGAGGGAAGCAAGGTTTTACTGAGCCCCACTCTGCTGGGCATCACAGGTAGACCACTGCCACAGCCCTCCGGCTCCCAAAGAGCTCCTGTTCTAGTAGCGTAGCCAGAACTGCAGACAGGTGACCACACAACAGCCTGTGGCCCAAAGACTCATGCCTGGCTTGGGTAGGTTAATGGCTGGACAGTGGGATAGAAAGAAATCGGAACAAAGTGTGGAAGTAAAAGTAAAGAAGAATTCAATGGGACTAGTGTGGTGGGTGGCCTCAGTGACCGCGGCCCTGAGACAGTGGGATCCAATCCTAGTGCTACCATATTCCCCCTGTGGCCCTTATGAGCAATCCCACTCTCAGGGACTCATTTTCCACATGTCTGTTAGATTGATGGTCACATACCTCAGAGGTTGTGAACTCAGCTGCTGGGACTAAGTTGGTAACATTCTTGGATGTAGTGGGTTGGGAGGGGCCTGCTGGCAAACTGGGGCACACTACTTGCTTTTTATGTGGGACCTTTGCAGTTCTATCCTGGACATTTGTGCCATTTGGAAAAACCAGTCCCTTTTGACCAGGTCTTTCAAATTTCCATAACAGACAGGATATCAGATATGGATAGGAAACACCCAAAACTTTATGTGGCAAATATCACAGGTCAAATGAAAAAGCAATGCAGTAAGGGGAAATATATCTGGATCCAACTTGGCCCGTGTTCTTCTAGGGACTGGGTTCTCAGGGTCTTTCACACTGTGACAGTTTGGAAGTTGCTAAGGTATGATTCTCTGTGGTGCAGAAATTCTGCCATTGTGGTCAAAAAGCATTGTGAGGGATCCTCAAATCCCTTCGCCAGATAGGAATATGTGGCCACAGTATATTCTAGAAAAATCCAAGAGACTCCTTGAGAATCTAAGCCCGTTCTTTCATCACATGGCCCTACCAAAATACCTCATTCATTCACCTTCCTTCGTCTGTTCAACAAATATGAATGAAAGCCCAGGTGTCTGATTCCTGACTACTTTTCAAATTTTCAAAGCTTCCTTTTCAAAATTGATTCTCAGGGCCAGGGAGCTAGTTCAGGGGTCTAAGTGCCTGCCTGCCTGGCCAGTGCAAGGACCCAGGCTCATCCCCCTTACCACATGGTGGGCTGGACCGCAGTGCAGACCACCGAAGCGGGGTGTGGTGGTGCACTTCTGTAATCCTAGCACTGGGCAGGCTGAGACAGGAGGATCACAAGGAGTCTGAGCTGTGTGGTGAGACCCTGTACCAAATACATAAATAAATAAATAAAAGATTAAAAAAGAAACCCAAGAAAACAAAACTGATTCACAAATCAAGAAAAAGAAAACCCCTGGCGATAATGTTCGGTACTCTTAGCTCGGGGCACAAGGATGTGTTAAAACACTAGAACTCTTCCAACCTGGGAGGCCACTGGTCTAGCTTTGGGACTAACTCATCCACTCACTGGGAAAGCAGCGGTGGTCTCAGAGCCCCGGACTTTGGGCTCTGAAAGCGTGAGTGCTGCCTGCTGGCGTGGGAAGCACTTCTGCCTGGGCAGGTCCAAGTCTTTGCAGAGAACCGAGGCTGGATGCAGCCAGCGCCTTCTACATGCACCTGGCCAGCTAGCCCCTCTGGAGTGGCCACTTCCCGCTGCAATAATTCATCACCGGCGGGTTCACAAATGTACTTAAGAAAGAAGGGATGATCTATTTTGTACATGCTCCTTAAAGGGATTCCATTTTAGCTCCAATTGTAATTTTTACCTTTTTCAGGGGAATTTATTGACACAGTGCCTAGCTCAGCCCTAGTTTTCGGCATCCCCCTTTTGTCTGCAAGCACACACACCAGCAGCTTAATTTGTCATAGCCCTGGAGGTATCAGAACTAATGAGCTTTGTTTGAATAGACTTTTTCCAGTTCATCTAGCACACTTTGGGGTAATCACTCAGTTTCTGTTTGCTTCTGATCCGAGGCATTGTGGGAAATATAAGAAAATAATGGTTAAAAAAGCAGTATAAATTGGTAACAGTCACATTTTCTGCAAAGCCCTGAAGATGTGATTTTTTTAATTTCCCCACTTATTGAAGTATTGAGAGTACTCTAAGTACAACCATTACAATATAATATCAGAGGAGAATCTGATAAAATGCTATTTTTCAATTAGCTGGGAGCTTATACTTGGCCTTCTTTAACAGTTCATAGCTAACAAATCTTTAAACAATCTAACCTCTTAAGGTTGGGAAGTGGACAGATAATAACCGTGAACACATAACAGTGTGTCAGCTCAGAGGATTAAAAAATCTATTACTGGGATTACATACAGGAATGCTTTTTATTGGGCAGACAAGTGCATTTTCATTTTAAAAAAAAGCAGCTCCTCATATTTCTTGTTATGGCACAAAGCAGGCGGCAGAAGGGTAGCAAGTAGAGCTCTGACAGACACCTAGTCAGGGTGGTAGGCTGCATCTAGATTGGTTTATTACAGTTATTTTTTTTAGGATTATGTACGACCCCAATGAGCAGAGTTTATATACTACTCTATATTTTCTATCCATGTATTAAATTCTTGTTCTGAGACAGGATCTTCCTGAGTTGCTCAGATTAGGTTTGGATTTGTGATCTTCCAGCCTCAGACTCCCAGTGTGCTGGATTACAGGCATGTGACATTATATCCGGGGCAGAGATGTGGCTTTCAAGATCACTGAAATCTGTGAAATGGGATGAATTGACAGGAGCTCTTATTTACCCAGGCTTCCTTCCCAGGGTGACAGCTCCTGAAACTTGGTGGGTAGAAGTCGTTCCTGAGATGGGAAAGGGGAATGGAGGTGGAGAGAGAGAGAGAGAAAGAGAGTTCTGTGTGCACAAGCTGTACCCATTACACGGGGGATGAGGGAAGGTAGCATGGTGGCTCGGGGGTGGGAGTGAGATGCACTATGACATCACTGCCATCCAGAGAAAGGTGCAAGTGGACACATGAAGTGGACACCTGGTCATGTGAGTGGATGAACCTGTGGTTACTTGGCTTTCACAGTCAGTGTCCCTGTGGCTTGATTCAGTCCTTAGACCTCTTGTCCCTTGGTCAGAAGTTGGCAGGTAAAAGAGTCACAGCTTGAACCAAGCATGGCTCCCATTTGCTCAAACATTCTCCTCCCTCCTCCAGTCATACCTTCTGGTGTGAGTGTGTGACCCCAGGAATGGCTCCAGAACATTGGCCAAGGCCCGCAGCAGCCTCTCTTGGGTGCTGTAAGGTGAATGAGAGAACCCAGAAGTCAGGGGCTGAGCCCCAGGCTCAAGCAGATGCAGAATATGGAAGCAGGTCATGGGACTGGGGCGGCTGGAGACAGGCATCTTGGTCCAAGGAAAGGGAGCTCCCCGCTGAGGATGGAAACAGCTGGCTCAGGCCCCAAAGGCTGATGTCCTCAGGGAGCTAGCTGACAATGGCTCAGGATCCCTGCTGGGGACTGCTGGAGAATCCCTGTGGAAGGGCATGGATAGAGTCCAGCCCAGGGCTGTCAGATGAAGAGGACAATTCCTCAGGTCCCCAGGGAGCCACACAGGGCTCCTGGGAGGGCAGAGGCAGGATCAGATTTACATTAGCAACCTTGGCTCTGAGGCTCTAGATGGGTTGGGGCTGCAGAGCTGCAGAGGGGAGAAGAGGGAGGGTCAGTCCTTAGACCCCTTGGTCAGAAGGTGGCAGGTAAAAGAATCATAGCTTGAGCCCAGCACGCCTCCCCTTTCTTGGCCTCACTCATTTCATTTGTACAATGAACTTGTTTTATTGAAGTCTCAGGGGCTTCTGCACTGTAAGCCACCTCAAAGTCCAAGCTCAGTGGCCTAAAGGGGTCCCCATTTGGTGGTTGCTGGCCAAGTCTGCTGCTTGGGCCAGCTGTCCAGTTTCTGCTGGGGACGCTTCTGTGTGTGCACCAGGTGGCAGCACACGGGCAGTCCCTGGCAGCCTAGGTCACATCATTCACATGTTTTGGATTGCCTGGAAGTGGCTGGGAGCCCCTGGGCTCTCCTCTGAGGGGCTGTCATTCTCCAGGCTGGGACAGGGCAGGGGACAGACTGGATAATGGCGCCATCCCTTCTTGGCTTTGGTCACTGGTAGATCCTGGGTCTCACCCTTTACTTACCCTGTCTTACAGAAGTGATCTCTCCACATGTGCAGGGTTAGAGCAAGCTCTCTAATGGCAGCAAATGCCATTATTATTATTATTATTATTATTATTATTATTTATTGAAGGATTTTTTGGAAAGCTCTCACTTTAAAGGAAAGAAACAACACAGGGAAAATTCCTTGTTGGAAGGAGTCTCAACTGTCTTCTTAAAACAAGTGTGGATAGTCATGTCATAGGGCACACAGTCCACACGTACACTGGTCCCAAGGGCCAGTGTCTCAGCAGTGACCCTCAGTGCATGCCATGCCTCAGGCTTTCCAAATATTGTCCCATGCCTTCTCTCTTTTGCGCTTCTAAACTAACCTTATAGATAAGATAGGGGATTACTTTAGTCCCATTTTATGGCTGGGAAGACTGAGGCCTAAGGAGGCTTTTTGTCCAGTATCACAGAGTGGGAGCACCCGACTCTAGGGTTAATTTTCTTTATGCCTCACCACAATGCCTGTCAGTCCTTGCATCATCAGGAGAGGCCTGCCATGACCCTCAGATCATTGTCTATTCTAATGAAACTTATTCAGCTCTTATTTAACAATGTGATGCGTTGAGTTTGTAGATACAGTTGTTCTCTGAGCTCTGCAGTATGAGCTATCCAACAGCTAATTTGAAATGAAAATCACCCTATTTGCGATTGTCTGTCACAGTCTCTCTGAGGTACATTGCCAGGTACCAAGCCAATGAAAAGTGTCCCGTGAATTGTATCTCTGGGGATTCCCTTTTAGTTCAAGCAGAGTCTTCTTTTCTCTAGAATTTTCCATTGATAGCCACATACACACCTTCTAAAGAGTAGTGCTCTGGAAAAGGATCTTGTAATTGGAGATTTGTTTCACTCAAAAATTTCTAAAGTCCCTGGGAGTCTTTTGCGTGTGTTCATGTCTCCTACCTACCCCTGGTGGATGATGCGATACACCTCTGATTTGAGGCACGTCACCTGTGGGTAGGGTGAAGCTCAGGAGGACCTTAGGAATCACAGGCAGGTAGACTTTGCCCTTAGGCATGAGGGTGGGTGACTTTGCCCAAGGGCCATGAGTTTGGAGATATCCAAGTTCTGAAAACACAAGTGTTTTCCTCCTCTTTAGGAGCTGAGAGTGAGCTCTTAGATAGACAGTCTAGCCTTAGGTTGGTCTCAACTTGCTGTGAATCTTTCCGGAAATCACTTCTCTTCTCTGATGCTTTGTTTTCCCCTTATAAGGCCCCATATTGATTGTGAAGACAACAAATGGTATTGCTCAAGAGGGTGGACAGGGTGCTGGTCTCTTCTGTGGCAGAAAAGAATTTTGTTTTTCAGGTTAATTCATGGCATACAGGACCATTAGAAGTATTGTGACAATTCAGAAGTATTAATAATATCATCAGTGTTTCCAATTTCCTGTAATCAATGACAAGATAAATATCCTGTTAGTATCACATAATGAATTCGTACAGCTTAAATATAATATGCAGAGTGAATAATCCTATTGATAAACACTGCCTGAACTCACTCAAACAAGTTAAAAAAAGGATTTCCTAAATTGTGAAAAACAGAACTCTCTGATTCATAGAGCTCCCAAAGCCAAACCCTTCTTTTTTTTCCTCTTTAAATCTTTGAGACTAAGGAACAGAATTCTTTTGATGGAGCCAACCCTGAAAGAAAGATGCCTACTACTAAGACCTTTTGTCAAATGCCATCTCATTTTCCTGGCACAAAGACCTCGGTGGTAGACTCATTCCTGGTCTGCAGACCACTCCCCCTTGGGTTCCTTTCCTTTCCTTGGGATGTAGAAGCCAGAGCACTCAGCTTGGCCCTCTCTCAGCTTTTAGAGAGGTAAATGTTTATTCTAAATTACATATGTATTAAAAGTAATCTCCTGCTTTGGTTCTGGGAGGAGCTGTCAGGGAATTTTTCCCCAAGGCTAGAGAAGAAAAGCTGAGCGAGAACT
>NDGM011245340.1:617-10888 GCA_002564305.1 Octomys mimax
CTCTCTCTCTCTCTCTCTCTCTCTCTCTCTTCTCTCTCTCTCTGTCTCTCTAAATAAATAAATGTTTAAAATTAAAAAAAAAAAAAAGAAAGAAGGTTTAAGAGACTTACTTCAAGGTTCTAGAGTAAAAGAGTGGAAGAGTTGAAATAATTCAAACTCCACAGTACACTACCTAGCAACATACTCCTTTATTTGCCACACATTAAGTACCCACTATGTGTTGCCCTTTGTGTCCGGAATGCAATGAATTGTTTTTCTAACCCTCAAAGTGCTTGCAGATTAACAGATGAATCAGGCAATCACAGAACAATTGATTTTTAACTAATGAATGAAGTTAAAATGAATGAAGTCTAATGAATGAAGAATGAATGCACAAACAAATGAACTCTGTGACAAATGTATTTGCGATGCAATGAAAGCGCACAGGGGAAGGGATATAGCACAGGTGACACTGCAGGGATCAGTAAAGGCCAACTTTCTCCACCTTGTAGAATGGTTGAGGCTTGAGTGATTTGGTCAAAGTGGCAGGTGCACTGAGCACCATTCCTACCACCCTAGGGCTCTTCTGGGCTCTTTTGTGTGCTTACCAGTCTTCCCAGTATTGAAAAAGCTTTGGGGCCTTTTGCTTCCAAACTGATAATGAAGAAGAGTCCAACCTAATCCCTGCGAACAATCACTATTGACAAAGAGTTTACCTCAGAACTGGAGGGGTCAAGCAAATAAATTAAACAGTGAAGATACCATTTAAGAAAACAGTGAGATCAGCCAGGCTGGTCAGAGTGGCAGCAAGACAAGGAGCTGCATCGGTACAGCACAGCAAGGGCAAGTGCAGCCCTGGAGTCTGCAGAGAGCAACACAGGAGGAGGCCTTTCATGGGACACCATGCCAGCTGAAGCACAGCATGGGTGGGTGACAAAGAAGGGAGGCCTAAAATTCTGCAGAATTCACCCACTTCTCCCAAGTACTTGTTCCTGCTGCTGCAAGTAGGAGACACAGAATTCAGAGCCCTGGCTCACAGCCTCAAGGCAGAGATGATAATGGCATAGGCTCATGGCACATGGAAAGTTATCCATTCCATAGTGCCCTGAGAGCAGAGAAAGAAGGGCAGAAAGGTGTAACCTTCCAGGTCACACCCAGAGGGACCCACCTCATCTGACCAGACTCCACTTCCTGATAGCACATGCAGTTCGGAACCCTTCAGTGGATAAATCCACTGGTGCCCATAATCTAATCACCTTCCAAGAGGTCCCCCTCTGGTCACATGAGGCTTCAAGGGGCATTCTAGATCCAAACTAGGACAGCCTTCAGTATCTATTTGTTGAGCAAATTTATCTCCCTGGGGATTTTAGAAAACATCCACTCTAACTATCATATGGTTCAGATGGAAAAGCAGATGTTGGAAAAGTAGGAGTCCCAAGTTAGACCCAAGACCTATGTCTGCCCCAGAACTCAGACTGCCTGGCTTCAAATCCAAGCCTTTCTGCAGAACTCCAGGCTTATCCTGAGCTATCTCTGCAGAGCAGCCCAGTACCACGCTCCCTCCAAGGCAGTGGGAGGTGGGGGGGGGGAGTCTCCCTGACTCAGTGACCTGATAGGATTACTCCACTGATTGTTCTAAGCATCTCCGGCGGCGTGTTTCCACATCACTGGCTCAATAAGTGACCTTGAGCAAATTGCTTACCCCTGCTGTGTCCAGGGTTTTCATCAACAGAGAGAGCCTCCTGTGAAGATCAAAGGATGTCACGACTGGAAAAGCTGGTGAAGAGAATAAAGGGGACTCACGTTTTCTGGATCCCATCTGGGCAACTCACACCAATTTAAAGCAGAGCTACACAACACATCACGACATCACATTCAGGACCACCTTCCGCCTATCTATGGAAAAAAGATACCTTGATAATGGTTAAAGGGGCACAGAGTCCAATCATAAAGTTTTAGCCCCAACACTGCTTATCCCTACACCTGTGACCTGCTCGTGCCACTTCACCTCCTAAAACCCCAATTTCTTCATTAAGAAACAAAGCTGATTAGTGTGTCTAGAATGTTGCATTCCTGTGTAACTCCCGGGCCTAGTGCTAGGAAGTTCTCAGTTCCTCTTAATTGTTCATTCACTCATCTGTTTTTACATTTTTGTTTAACTGATTTTTATACAGCTTGATGTGTATCAGAAACTTTTTCAGATGCAAGGAATCAAGAGGCCAGCAAGACAGACACATTATTCTCCTTGTAGACAAAGTTGGTCTACTTTGGGAGTAGATGCTGCATGCTGTGGTGTGTATCTCGATGTTCGCCAAAAGCCTCATGCGTTCGTTAGTGGCACTTTCTGGAGGTGGCTGGGTCTAGGGTGTGTGATACTGAGTTTAAGGGTTTGTGATAGCTCAACTAAGATCCCAATTGGATTAGAATAGTTTTGAAGGTGACTGAATGGACTCACTGCAGAGGGAAGCCCTTCCCCTAGGTAGGGGGTGACACGAACCACCCTAAGACACTGCACATCTGAAATCTGATTGATGAAGGAAAAGGACAACAAGTGACAAAGGCATAGAGTCAGACATATCGTAGATTTTTCAGGAGTTGACAGGACTAACAGGGTGCATTTTTAAAAAAATAATACAGAACTATGAATGCATAAGGAAAGACAACAGGGGTAGGTAAGAAAATGAGGAAAAATAATAACTTTATAAATTCTTTCTATGGGACAGGCTTTAAGCCAAGCATATTGAAAAACAATTCTTATTTAACTAAAAGGTCTCTCCTACAAGGCGGTATTAGCATCATTTTCCAGATAAGAAAATTGAGTCCCACTAAATAAGTAGTTTTTCCAAGGCCATTAGGCCTGCATCTGGAAATTGAGGTGGTACCAGAATTAGGACTCAACTCTTTTCTTAAACATCTGCAATATTCCAGTTACTGAAATTCTCATACATACATGTAAAATGTATCCAAAATAAAATTCAGGGATCAGTCCTAATGGACACGTAGATGCTACTTAAAGAGAGATAACGGGAAAAGCAGTGTTTCGTGTTGTACTGCGAGGGTCGAGCTAAAAATTTCAAGCTTGTCTTAATTATAATTAGAAATTCTTAAAATTTGCTAAAGATTAGTACGTGGTAGGCTTCATTCCACCTGAGGAGATTATTATAGATGATAATCATCACCTAAAATTTAGCAGTATCCCCAAAATGAGAGACCAGTTAAATAAGAAACAGGATGAGTCATGAGGATTCTACAATAAAAACTTATTTTTGCCTTAATGTAGGGAACTGGTCTCAGTGATTCATCCCTAGATAAGGTTCCCCTTGCTGACAAGGCTTTTCAGACAAGGGAAAACAAGCTTTGCACAGAATATCTGAAAGCCTGTTGATTAGTCATTGAATACCAGGCTTTGCTAACCTCCCTGGCCAGTTATACATCACCGTGGTAGACACAAAGCTCGCCTAAGGCTCTGCACACTGGAGCTGCATGGCAGAAATGCTTTTACAAGATATATATGACTTTTAATTTGCAAGAGGTAGAGTGTGTGTATGTGTGCATGTGTAATGCGTTAGGGAAGGATTTATGGTGCAGGATTCCAAGCTGGAAAACAGTGTGAATTTCTATGCATAAATCTATGCAGCTGTTTTCACGGGAGCTGTTTCTTGTGGGACCAACAGATGATTTTATTATGTTTTTGTTTTCAGAAAACTCCTAATCATCAGCCAAAAGTTAATGCCCAGGAAAGGATGGAGAAAGGAGATCACTTAATGAGCATCAGCTATTTTCACGTGCTTTATCTTTGGTATTTCATTTTTCAATTAAGTAAGTCTCCTTATTATGTAGACTTGGTGCACACACCAAGGGCCTTTCTGGGATTCTAGGAAACAAAAGCCAGTGTCCTTGAATTTGCCTACCACCAAGGGCAGTGTGCTCCAGTCGAGTCACTGCTAACAGTCATTTCACTGCCATGAGCCAACCTGAGAATGGGCAGAGTCTGAGCAGAGTGGAAGAGAGAATCAGAGGCCCCAATCCCTTGAGTTGAAAATCCTAATCCGCTGGCCCTGTGATCTGACCATCCTCTTGACCTCCAGTTAGTAAGATGATGAATGTCTGTAGTGTATAAATCAGTGTGAATTCATTGTCTGTTACTCGTGGCACAAAGCATGCTTGTAATGCAAGAAATTATCAGGACACTTTGACCTTTGTCAAGAACAGAGTTTCCCAACCCTGTTTCCCAGCCCTGTTTCCCAACACTGGTATTATGGACTGAATATTTCTTTATTGTAAATGCTAGGATAGGCATTGCATAGCTTAAGAAGTTTGGCTGCAGCCCAGGCCCTGCTCTTGAGACACTGGTGGCATCCCTTCCCCCATTTAAACCAGTGAGATATGTGGATATAGATATAGTTATAACATATAGATATTATATAACAATATATATATATATATATATATATATATATATATATATATACTATGACATCCTTTGTAGGGTAAAATCTGAGACCAAACTTGTAACTGCTCATCAATTACATCCCTTTAGAACCCTAATATTCTCAATCAGGCAGCAATAAGCATCTACACGACGTTCAGTCTGTGCTCAGTTAAGTCCAGTTACCATAACAGAGCTCATGCCCAGCATGTGCCTTAGGATCATCAGAGGAAAATACAATAATGCCACAGGAGTCTTCTAAAGCTAAATATGATTATAAGCCTGGGATCATTTTAAAAATTACAAGGCATTTAATAGGCTACAAAGTATTGCAAAATGTTAAAAGGGCTTTTTAAAATCCAAAATACTTTTACAATGATAAAATGACTTTACAAAAGGAAGAGCAAAGAAGAAAGTGCTTTGTAAACTGTTAAGCACCTTGGAACAAGCACAGCAATGTGTGAGCTTTAAAGTCTATTCTAAACTGTGGTTATAAACTATTATAAACTATTAAGTGCTTTGCCAAATGAGAAGTCCTTCGTAAACTACAAAGCTACAAAAATATTTAGGATGGAAATATTTGCAGGGGGCATTTCTCGGGCTTAAAATTAATCTTGACCTTTTAGAGAGTTTTTTTATGTTAAAACTAAACACGATCTTTTACATAGTACTTAGGGCCTTCCCCTTGCCCCTACAAATTGAATTGGGCAGAACTTGTCTTACAGAGAGAGAGAGAGAGAGAGAGAGAGAGAGAGAGAGAGAGAGAGAGAATAGACAGACAGACACACAGACAATATAGAAACACCCAGCTACTGGAAGATTCCCGGTTTCCTTTGGAAAATAATCTGCTTTAGAACTTAATGGCATATGGGATTAATAAACACTAATCAATCAACTTTTAGCAGCTGCTACACGCTTCTTTTCATTCTAAATGAATTCGTGTTTAGATTTTTGATAAAGCTTCTAAGACTTTCTTGTTTGTGTTTTTCGTGCTTTGTCTCAGCCTGCAAGGGTGATATACTGCAGTGACCCTCAACAGTCCTAACTCTGAAATCTGGCATTTGTCCGGAAAACCCACACACCACTCTTGGGAGAAAGAACACCACAGTGTTCTCCAACTCATTATTTCAGGCACTGGGCAGCCTCAGAATCATCGGGCACACCCAGTGGAAGGTGCCCAACTTTATAATCATCCATGCGCTTCCTGCAGCATGGGCAACTTAGAAGGTGGAGGATAAATGACAGAAGACGAGCACTGCTTCTGCCTTTTATTGGTGCTGTACACGTCAGCGGGAAAAAAAAAGTTTTCTGAAATGAAGTTTTTTGCAGAAATGAGAGCAAGCTAGAAGAAACTTGTTGCTACAGATGGAGAATTTGCAGCCTATCGTTGTGGCCTGCTCTGCCAAAAGTAACACGGATTTTAAGGCCGTGAAGGTGGAGCCTGAGTCCCTACCCCCCAGGCCAAGGCTCTTGCCATTTTCCCACTGGGGAAACCCATGATGATGGCGTGGAAAATTCAGACTCTCATGGTCACAACCAGACCTGCAACAACTGGCAAAAATCACAAGTGGCTTTGTGATTTCCGGTTTCTCACTCCTTTTCCTGCTCCACTTCTGTGTTTGAGGAAATTTTATCTAGCACAGTTATAGGAAGCCATAGAAATGTTTAGAATCAGTAAAAGACAACTGCCCATATCTGGCAACTCTTCTTGAATTATAGAATCAAGAAAAGATAGAAAGTTTGTGCTCCAGGGAAGAAAAATAAGAACACCACAGTGCTTCATTCATTCAGCCTCACAGGGGTCTACGCCTGCCCCCATTCACTGGAGGTTTTCATCTTGCTTCTGTGGCACGCTGTCAACCAGCTAGGATATGTTTTAAATGGGACTGCTGTCTTCCCACCAATCCAGTGACAGATATGAACGAATAATATAAATTCTCTAGCCATTCCTTGGCATTTATTTCAATGTAAGTGTATTTTTTCCCAAGTATAAAGCCCAATAGTAATTTATCAAGAGACAAATCATTTTTTCTTGGCAGTGAAGTCTGCAAAATTCCCATTTTTAAGGCCTTAAATCTCCCTATTTTGACAGGAGTAGGAAAGCATTAGAAGCTTTGATTTAGCAGGATCATACAAAATAGTTTCTCATAATTATCCTTTCAGATGATATATGCGTGTCTTTTTCCCCTTCTTATTAAACCCGAGGTCTCCATTTTTCACCCAACTGTATTACTAAATTAAATTGCCTTTTGTCGTATTCAAGTTAAGCACTTTGCCGAAAGCTTTTCTTGTTCCGGAAAATAACATTTACCCAATATGTGCCCATGTTTTACTGCTTGAATTTACTGTTCACAATTGTTTAGTTTGCTGGGTAATTTGAGGATATTGTTTGTTTTAATAGGAATAATGAATCACTGTAATTTAGTATAGTTTCTTGAAGTACAGTATCAAGGAAGTAGAAAAAGGGATGTTGAAGACCCATCACACCAAGAGAATGATTTTTCCCATTGCAAAAGCAGATGGGGAAAAGGTTAGAAAAAGTTACTGGAAGACATAAACAGCTGTGAAGATGTTCTGCAATCTTGCCTGTTTTTTCTCAAGTGGAAAACAAGCTTAGAATGGGATAGATTAGTGTTGAACCCATCAACATCAGGAGACCTAGCTTTTGAAATCTGCTTAATGAGATTCCCTCCTTCCCCTGCTTTCACTCAACAAATTATGTTCTGCTCTAAAGTCCCTACAAATGTAAAATAGGTGTTCTGCAATGGAGCTGGTCACAATGGCACATAGCTACAATTTCTGCTGCTTAGGACGCTCACGTAGGAGAATCATAAGTTCAAGAGCAACCTGGGCAATGTAGAGAACCCCTGTACCAAAATAAGACATAGGAGGTGAGAATAGAGCTCAGAGGTACAGCATTTGCCTAGCATGCACAGCCTCTAGGTTCCATCCCCAGTATCGCAAAAACTAAAACTAAAATAAGCCCCAAATGCCCTGTGATGGAGTGCAGAGGCTATGGTCCCATCAAAATGTGTACTTGTTACTTCTCTCAGAGTCTTAGCATCTCCACCCTAAATCAGTAGTCAAAGTCCCCACTTATCTGAGATAGTCCTTACAGAACCCAAAGGAAATGGCACACCTGTATATGCAGCTAAGAGAGTCCACCTAATACAAGAGGCTAGAGAATCAGTGTTAGCTCTCTGTGTTAAATACTCCGTCCCAGAGGAAAGGACTTCTATCTGAAATCTCACTTTCTTCACCTAGAAAGAGAAGAGGCTAAATTAGATGGCTTTGGCTTTCTCCCACATCTATTTGCTCTGACAAAATGATTGCATATGATCCTTGAAGAGCCCATTCTAAGAATAGACTACTCTTGCCATAACTTCTGTCTCTACTCACCATTGAGAATCTGCGGTAAAAGTCTGATCACTATATCTCATAGATGCCCCACCAGACTTTTGGACATAAGAAAAGAAAATTTCCTTGGTATTCTCTTCTCATTTGTCTTTCTTATATTTCATTTTTGTATGGCAGTCAAATATACCTGACTGAAGCCTCAATTTCACCACATAAGAGGTGGAGAAATTGGATTATCATAATGATCTAGAACGTTCCCTAAATGTCTTATGTGTTCATAGGTAGGGCTTTGGGGAGGTAATTGGATCATGGAACAATGTAATCATCCTTGGAATTCCATTGATGAGTTCATAGCCAAATCTAGTGGTAAGAAGTGAGCTCTGGTTGGAAGAGCTGTGTTGCCAAGGACATGTCTGGAAGGGTATGAACCTCCCTCCATGGTCTCCCCAGTCTTTCTCTCTGCCTTCTTGCCATAGAGCATGACCCACATTCTCCCAGGAACTGCTCCAACATCCACCTTCAGGCCTCATTCTCTGCCCAAATAGATGGGAATCAGCCTCAGGGCTTTTTGTCCTGTTCTGGCACCTGAGCCCACTGTGTCCCCTAGGCACAGTGGATAGAGAATCATGCCTCTACTATGCCCTTTCTCTATGCTATTTCTGTCTTGATACCAGTTAATCAGGGGCTCATTCTCTAAAATATGAGCAAAATTAAAGCTCTCCTTTGTGTGTGTGTGTGTGTGTGTGTGTGTGTGTGTGTGTGTCAGGTGTTTTGGCCCAGGGATGGGAAAGAGGAAACCTTCTGAAGCAGAACATCTCCATTATAACTATCACAAAAGCAAAGAGATATAGATTTTGTAACATGCTCAGCACTTAGGGATCCAACTTAAATTAAGCTGTTTGGATGTACGCAAAGTGAGTGATTTCTGCGATATGGGACATGAAATTCTACTTTTCTGCTTCCCTTTAAGAAGTATGGCTCGCTCAGTGAGTTCACAATAAATGTATGTCAAGGATGTATGTTTGGTGTGTAAAGCATAAAAATTTAGGTAGTAATCAAGAAAATAGGTTTTTTAAAATTTTAAACAGTACCTGATATTGAATCCTAGGTCCATTTTATTCAGTGCAGGAGAGACACTCCTACTCTTTGGCTCCATTGTTTCCTTCTCAACAGCTAGAAGTACCTCTTGTCTCACAGACCACCATGTGGCCAAACAAGGTAATGTCTACAATCCACCCAGCCCATGGCACCTCTCAGTAGAGTCTCCATGAACCATCACCTTGCCATGGCAAGCAGAGGCAAGAGCATTGTATTTTGGGCTTTGGAGTCAGATAGAATTAAATCTGAATCTCAGAGTCTTAGTCCATGAGTCTTAGACAAATGACTTTGTATCATTGTTTCTTTTTAAAATCTAATAAATGGGGCTGGGGAGATACCTCAGTGGTCTAAGGGCCTACTTGGCAAGTGCAAAGACCCGGGTTCGATCCCCAGTACTGCAAGCGGTTCTGGCCCCATGCCAAGTAGGCCACTGAAACCAGGGATGGTGGTGGATGCCTGTAATCCCAGCACTGGGAAGGCTGAGACAGGAGGACCACTACAAGTACAAGCTTCATAAAGAGACCTGAGCCAAATAATAAATAAATAAAATCTAATAAACAAAAAACAGAGTTCATATGCTTGTTCTATGGATTTGTGAAAAATAAACATGGTAAAACAATGTGTGTCCAGGGGATACAGTGGGCTCAGATGCCAGAAAGGGTCAAAAAGCCCTGAGGCTGATTCCCATCTATTTGGGCAGAGGAAGGCGGATGTTAGAGCACTTCCTGGGAGAGTGTGGGTCAAGCTCTAGCAGGACAGATCTCACCACACTAGAAGAAAGGCAGAAAAATCAATGCTATTCCACATAAAGAAGCTAGAAAAGGAAGAGAAAGTTAGGTGCAAAATATGTAGCAGAAACCTAAAAAATGAAGGAAAACCTAAATATAATCAATAAAATGAAAACATAGCAAAAGATGAACAATGCAGCCCAGAACTGTTTTTTAAAAGACCAATAAAAAAATTGATAAGCCTATTGTTAGGCTGATAAAGAGTAAAGAAAAAAAAATACAAACTATCACTATCCAGAAAAATTATGAATTAAACAAGAATTCAAAAACAAGACAAAATGTAAAAAACTTGCCTATTTAATTTCTCAAAAGACATAAGTTTTCAGGGGGAAATGTAGAAAGGGAAAATAAAACAAAGAGAACAGAAGATAGAAACAAAGCTTTTGTAAATGGGCAGGGGAAGAGGGATTAAAGAGCTGGGAAGGGAATCAGATAAAAGCAATCAAGATATATCATGTACAGGTATAAATTCCTTATGATGCATATTATCTTTATGGATTTCTAAAATGTACCAATAAAATTAATTTTTAAAAAGAAATTTTAAAAAGAAAGAAATAGGCTGCTCTGCGTTGGACCCAGCTGAGTATGGACTGAAACCTCCAGTAACTGTGAGCTAAATA
>NDGM011245345.1:5712-22341 GCA_002564305.1 Octomys mimax
GAGCTGGCCACACACACACACACACACACACAAATAAATAAATAAAATTAAAAAAAATATATAGAAATGTTGGGCCAGAGAGATGGCTCAGTGGAATAAGTGCTTTCCTGGCAAGCACAAGGACCTGAGTTCAATCCCTTGTTTCATAAATATATATATATATATATATATATATATATAAATGTTATAGCTGACCTTGAAATCACTTTGTAGCCCAGGATAGCCTCAAAGTCAGAGTCATCTTCTTGCCTGAGCCTCTTGAGTGTTGGGATTACAGATGTACACCACCATGCCTGGCTTCCTAATTAATTTTGAAGGCTAATTTTTGGGTCTAGATTTTTGAGTTGACAACTTTTTTTTTTTTCACAACTTGAAAAAACTCTTCAAATTCCCCTGGCCTTTAAACATTAGGCTAAGAAATTCACTCTTATTCTGAACTACTTGTTTCTATAGGTTCTTTTTATCCATTTAGTTCTTAGTATTTTCTCTTTGTTCAATTTCTGAAGTGTATCAACTCCTGGAGACATATATTTCCTGATGAAGTTTTGCAGGTTATATATACACACATAATTGCACTCTGATTATTTTTCTAGATTTGGAAAACCTTATGTTATGATTTTGATGATCTTTTATCTTTGAATTGTAATTTATTCTTTTTTCCTATAATTCTAAGTTTGAGTTTTTAAAAACATCACCTAGTAGCTCTTGGATTTAGTTAATAGTGTGTCGCTGAGTACAGAACCTACTGTGTTAACTTTGTCCTTCAGTTCAGACCTATGTTTTCACATTAGCCAAGTCTGCTACCCACCTAGTCAATGAAGGTTTTATATTTTGAATTTCTGCTTGATTTTTTTTATAATTTTTAATTTTTTTGCCAAAATGTTTATTTATACCTTATATTTCTTGATTTAACTGTATTTACTTATTGTTAATTTCTTCTTTAAGGTTGTGGGACATTTTTCTAATTAAATCAATAATCTGTATATGTAAATCCTTAAGCTCATTAAATATCTTAAGAATTTCCTTCTATATTTCTTCCTTATACTGTTGCATGTTATCAGTTGGAGCAGAAAGAAATGAAGAGCTCAGTCATGCTCTAAGTGAGCTCCAAGCTACTAAAACTTTTCACATTTATTGAGAGCTAAAAGCAGGCTAAGGAATGTGTGTAACTAATTGTGTGGACACAAACTGCCATCTCTATTGCCTTCTGGCATTCACTAAACTCTTAAATTTATATAGTAAGAGTTGATAACATCTCACAGAAAGGATCAAAGAACAGACAGGGCACCTCCAGGAAATCCTGTTATCTGTGGCATTGTATCCCAGCTTGCTTGAATTTACAAGAGATAACAGTTCTCTCTGGACTCTGTTTATTGCTCTTTGCTCCCTCAGGACATCAGGCTTCTGTTTCATATTGCTATATTTTACTCTTTAATAGTTGTAAAAATTGACTGTTGAGTTGTCTGTAACATCTACTTTGCTGCTAGTGAGGTGAGAATATCTGTCAGGACTTAAGTTCTTTTGGAGGCATGTTTTTGCATCATTTTCTAATGTTTCAATTGTTATTGTCATGATGGCTGAAAGTAAGCTAGCAAAGGAAATGTCATTACTGTGGAGATCTATGGCACCTTTGTGATATCCTTGGCTTTGGTTATGGTTTGCTGTGTATATCACTTTTCTTTGTAGACAATGTACTGTTTTAGGGCCCTATTTTTAATTAGACTTCTTCTGGGAGATTGATTCTTAGCACCACTCAGGAAAAACAAACTACAGTTATGTTGACGGTCTAAACATGAGGAAAAAGGGCAAACCAGGGCCAGGAAAATAGCTCAGTGAATTAAAACACCTGCAAGCAGGCACAGGGGCCTGGGGTTCCATCTCTGGGCCTGCAGTACCAGCCCTGTGCCCGGGGAGTACTGAGACAATTGAGATTGGGTGTGGTGGAATATTCCTGCAATCCCAGCTTTTAGGAGGCTGTAAACAGGTGGATCTCCATGAGACCCTGAACACCATGTAGATCCTTCCCTAAAAAATTAAAAATAAGAATAAATAAAAAATTAAAAATGAGGTGATAGAAGTCAGCCATAATAATAGTCAAAGCCAAGTTGGATATTGACATACTGTAAGATACAATAAAATCTCAGTGCTGTCTTTACTAATAAGTAATATATCTAGAGTAATAATAGAGACACGGTGAAAACAAATTTTGACATGCAATAAATATGTATCAAAAGCAATACCTGCCTGAAAATTAACAATGGAAACCACTAATATTAACATAGAGTAAAATGAGTATCACAAAGAATAAAACTTAACTTAATAATATAAGCAGAGTTGTCTAGAAAGTGAAATATGAAAGAAAACTTAACTTTAAAAAGAAAGAAAAGAAGATAAGAGGGGGTCAGGGAGATGGCTCAGTAGAATAAGCACTTGCCTGGCAAGAGCAAGGGCCTAAGTTCAATCTCCAGTTCTGCCAAAGGAGGGGGGGATAAGGAGAGATAACATAGATTTCAAAATCCAGTTAACAAATAAAAAAAGTGAACATGACCATTTAAGAATAACAGAATCAAACAATTAAGACAAGCTAATAAGATACAGTAAAAACTAGCAAAAGGAAGGGGGAAAAAAGTGTGAATTCCCTTCCCAAATCTAAAGGAAAAAGAGAAACAAATCCAAAAGATTTCTCCTCATTATGGTGTTTCGGCTGGAAGTTTCTTTCCAAAGTCTGTGGAATTGGAATTCACTGGATGTGAAGGAAGGGCAGTGAGTTATAACTGGATTCTATTATTTTTTTCAGATCTGTTTTAGTTCTATGAATGCTCCGTACTTCCCATTTATCTTGGTCTAGGGATCGGGGAGGTAGGCAATGTTGTGTTATCTACCTTCAAGCTGCGTTCCTTCCAGCGACTCAATGTTTCTGCCCGTCTGTGAACTCCAGGTCACTACCAATTCCAAATGGCTTTCTTTGCCCATGGTCTTGTAAGGAGTCCATTTCCCCCAGAGGCTATATGTCTGTCAAACATCCAAGCAGAGACATATCTCTGATCAAGTTAGCACAAGGAGAAAGTAAATAGACAACATTTTTGTTTGGGAAGTAGACAAGGGGAGGCTCCTGGCCTCTCTTCTTAAACTCAGGATTCCCTGACTTGTCCCCTGGTCTTCTCCCTCCCCATGCCTATCTCTTGTGGTCATCTCCCACCCAGTCCCTGCAGTACAGTGACGCAAGAAACCCTGCATGGGCTTGTTCTGCAACTTCTGATTCTTAGCATGGCGCCATCTTGAACACTATATGTCTGCGCAAACGGGTCCTGATTACAGCATTGCCATTTCTTCGGCAGTGATACCTGCCACATCGACAGTGCCACTTTCAGAGATGAACTCCACGTTGTATTTGCAACTTACAACACTGGGCATTGCTTGGATCCTGCAGACACGGATCCCCTCCCCCAGAGCTGGGATTAGTGTTCCAGGCTTCGTTCTTTTCTCGGCATTGTCTTCAGTTTCTACAATTTCTTCACAATTTGTAGCTTAATTTCCTCAGCTCTTTCTTGGTTGTCAGAACTCTCCTACTCTCTCTTAAATAAACTGTTGGTCATAAGCTGTCCTGATTCCGTGCCCCAGAGGGCCCGTGATGTGCTGCTGCTAGTTTTTACGCCATCATCGTTTTTCCTCTAATATATTATCCTAAAACATGTGCCGTAAACTGTTAAAGGTTATAACCACTATTTGTCTATTACATTAAAATATATATGTTCTAAATTCCTTCAATAGTCATAGAAAAAATTGATTTTCACTTTTGAAAAAATGCACTTCATGACCTACCTTGATAAGTATACTCAAAAATTTCTATACAATTCAATTTTTAGGAAAAAATCTGTTTTGTAATAAGCATCATATTTAAATTC
This sequence comes from Octomys mimax, assembly GCA_002564305.1. Taxonomy (NCBI): domain Eukaryota; kingdom Metazoa; phylum Chordata; class Mammalia; order Rodentia; family Octodontidae; genus Octomys; species Octomys mimax. Next base: position 9,618 of record NDGM011245345.1, read on the forward strand.
AGTAAACTCTATTGATAAGAAATGCAGGCATCCTCATGCAGAAACTTCATGATGACATACATTGTTCTAGTCTGACCAACGCTATACTACTGACAGTCTCAAAATCATTGAGATGAAAGCAGGAATAATGTTTTCTTCAAATTCACCCACATTCTGACCAAGTGAAAAGAATGGGGGGGATTATTCTATATTTTCCAAATCATCAAAAATACGTTGTGTAAGTAACCATTGCGTAGCGACAGTGGTAATCATAGTGCTAGTAAGGCCTGTTACTGATAGATAAATTACCTAAAAAAGAACTGCAGTAGCCCAGGCACTCTTCTAAACATTTTCATACACTTGTTCATTTACTAAGTATGTTCCTAACATAAGAATATCCTCATTTTGGAAGCATGAATACAGGAAGGTAAATTATTACAATTAATACTACAGAAGTAAAAGATCATCGTGTCATTATACGGATCCATTCTCATAATCATACCTGTGCTATCTCTCAAATATCAAGCTAGATTTTAGTTAATATTAATTCCTGTGATACTGTTGTATGGAAACTGAATTAGATAGAAATATTCTAGGCAGGCAGACAGGGCCAGGCCCTCAAGGAGACAAGATGGAAGACAAGGTGACTTTGCAACTTGGAAGAGACAAACACTCAAGACAAAAGAGTAAACAAACACAGCTACACACTTTCTTAGAGATGGGCATCAGGGATTGATATTCTAAATAGGTATCAATCATTTTGAAAGAGCCCAAATGAGTCACTATCCCAACTCCCAACAGGAAGAGATACTGCCCAGCTTGCTCTGTGACTCGCTTTCCCATTTTGTCCTAGACTTAATCAATTTTACTTGAGCAATAGCGCTTGTAATCTCATTGGTTGACCATAGTTTTGTCCCACCTCATGTCCACCTAAGTGAGTTCCCATGTTCTCCACCACCTTAGACCCGCCTCACCACATGGTTTTCCTCTATAAAGTTCGTGGAAGAGACAGCTTCCTGGAGACCACCTGCTGGGGTAGGGGCCTTCTGTCCTTCTCTTGGACAGGAGATTCCCCCTCAATAAATGCATTCTCCTCATAACTTCTGTTTGTTCCTAATTCATTCTTAAGTTTTAGACAGCACAAATTTATCCCAGGTACTTTTTAGGTCAGGAGTTTCATTTTTCCCCTATATCATTTGGAGGTCATCCACTCCCACATCATTTTCTTAGTCTGTGTCAATAACAACCCAATTACTAATTAGAAAACATACATATAATGTTTTTATTTATTGTTATGCAATAATATTGGTAAACAATTCTTTTAAACAATTCTTTAGTGTAAGGTAAGGATAATATGTTATTTCCATATTTTATGAAGCAAATCTTTATAAATTATTTCTATTGAAATTATAGTTCTACACTATTATAATCTTAGCTGATATTGTGTATTTTTATTTATATTTAATATTATTGATTACTGTCAAACTTTTCAAAAAGTAAAAGTGAAATATATTCATTTGAATGTATTATGTTATTTTGGTAAAAATATTCAAGTATAATATTACATACTGTTCTTTGTAATGTAAATGTGCATGATTTTACCATTACATTTCATATTATAATTATTCTAGAGAAATAACCCAAAATATTTAGATAACAATGTCTGCCAAATAGTACATTTCATACTCATTCCTTCAAGGAAAATTAATAAGAAGGGAAGGGTTGATCATGCCATCTGCAAGCATTTTGGAGCTCGAAAGGAAAGAAGTAATGAAACAGTGGCACATATCTAGGTCTAATTCGAAATGCAAAATTAAAGTCACTGCTAAAAGCCCTATTTGCCATATAAAAAGTCAGGAACACCAATATATTTGGGGACAAAATAAAAAAAATTGGATAATTATCTTTAAAAAATTTCATGCTTGAATATTTAAAGCAACAACATGGAATGTGCAAGTGTAATTACTATCAGCTTTTAAACAGCTCACATTTTATCTTGCAGTGGAAAGATTATACTTGCATAGAAACAATGCATCCTCCTGTAAAATATGTTTTAATATTGGTTAAAAAAAAGTAGTTAATATTTTCTTTCATGTACCATAGAAACTATATGCTATAGGGACAGAAATATTTTGATCATTTCCTAGTAATTTTCTTATCACTGTGTATAGAATTACCATGTGTCAGAACAAAAAATTGTCGGAGCACAGAGGCCTGGGATCAATCCCTAGCATGCCAGCCAGCCCTGCCCCCGGGGCATGGTGAGCTTGCAATTGAGATTGAGTGTTGTGGTACCTGTAATCCCAGCACTGAAGAGGCTGATAACAGGAGGATCACTATGAGTTCAATCTACATAGTGAGACCCTGTAGACCCTTACTAAACACATAAAAAGAAAGAAAAAAAAAACTGCTATAGACATAAATTTATATTTGAATGTCAGTAAAACATTCTTATTCTAAGTATAATAGTAAAAAATGTCTTTGATTTTGGAGTTAATGCTGAAGAAAATAATGAAAGTAGTTAGAATGAAATGGCCACATACATATTTTTTGACAACTGTTTGAATAGTTGGACTATTTAAACTATTTTATTCCAAGTATAGGATTGCCTCATGGTTAAATGGGTGTATCTTTTCAAGAATTAATGAATTAATGAATCACCTTAAGAAGATTTGCTATGACATTGATAATATGGAAAAGAAAATACAGTGTTTCAAAATTAGATTTCTGCAGCCAATTATTTACTATGACATGTTCTATCTTTTGAGCAGACAACAGATTTATACATAATAAAAAATCACCAAAATGTAGTGAATTGTAAGACAAAAACAAAGAATTAGGATTATTAAATATTACAAAATATCCAGTGTTTCAATCCCTGAATTTATGTATTCATTTTTTATTTTTAAATTTATGTATTTGGCACAGGTCTTACTATGCAGCTCCAACTCATGGTGACCCTCCTGTTTTCAGCTTCCCCAGAGCTGGGATTAGGTGTGCACCATCATGTCTGGACTCAGTGGCTAGTTCAGCAATCCCAGGGGCAGGGACGGCATGGTATGTGGTGCCGGAAATCAAACCCCAATCCCTGTGCTTGCCTATCAGGTGCTTACTCTGCTGAGCTATCTCACTGGCCCTAAATCCCTGAATTTAACTCTTCTCTATCACCTGATGTTTTTCACACCTGATATTTTTCCCGATGAAAAGTATATGACAGTGAGACCATATCATTGAAAGTCTATACTCAAACATTGAATGAACTGTTTCAAAATCTAAAGTTAATGGGGAAAAAAAATAAAGAATTCAATGAGAAGAAAATTTTTTATGAATTTTCCAGTATTTATGAAATATTCTTACAGCTTATAATAAAAGGCTGTATGTATATCAATCTATCTATCTATCTATCTATCTATCTAATTTATCACAAATAAACAATAAAGATTTAATAATATGCATATGCTTATTACATTCAGGTGATCATTACCCAATGCACATGTGGATTAAAATAATGTACTCTACTCATGAACAAACAAATAAGACAGATCTTCTGTCAATCAAAACTAAAACAAAATCCACATGCTGAAGCAGAGAAAATCTTCAACACATTTCCGTTAATACTTTTGGATTTGTGACTTTACAGAGGAAATGACATTCAAATATTTTATTATTATTTATTGCTTTGTTGCTTTATTAATGCATACTGGTAATAACAAGTATGATGTTCATTTGGGGAATTGGTATGTCTACATAACAAAGTTGGATGATTCTCAATCTTTCACCTCTCTTTGACATTTTAAGCCCTCTTCTTATTTTATTATTTAATTTAATACCATCTCCAAAGATCTATTTTTTATTTATATTATAGAGTGAGATTACATAATATCTAACTTTCTAAGTTGCACTTAATTTGCTTAGTATGATAGTTTCATTTTCTATTCATTTTCCTGAAGATAACAAGATTTCATTTTTCTATGTGGACAGGTAATATTAAATTTTATGAAAAAATCATCTTTTTTGTTGTATGGCAGTTTGAACTCAGGGTCTCTACAATGATCAGTACTCTCAACCCATCTGTAAATTGTTTTGAAATGGGTCCAGCTAAGTTGCTCTTTTAGTCTATGTATAAAATGTTCTCTAAGATTCTCATGTGTTTGAAGGTGATTGGATCATGAGTTATTACACTCATCAGTGGAATCACCCACTGATGTGTCCAGTAGCTGAATGTACTGATAGGAGGTGGCAACAGGTTGGAATTCAAGCACTGACGTCAAAACTAAAAGGGTCTATTCTTATTTGCAGCCTTTCCCTTCCTTTACTGCCTTCTGACTTCCACTTCCAATGGTCTTCTACTGAGGACATCTTTGCCACACAGCCACTCTACTTTGAAGTGAAATTGTATGAAACTTTTAGTCAAAAAATTAAAAAAAATCCCTTCTCCTTTAAATTTTGTATGTTGGTTTTTTTTTTCCCAGTGACAGGAAAGTGACTAATATAAAATTTGGTAGAAGCTGGGGGTTGTTTCTGTGATTAATATGAACCTGTCTTCTGTGTCAGGGTTTAAAAAAGTTGGAGATACTGCATACAGAAGGCTTGAAAGCTATAAACAGAAATTGCTGAGACATTCAGTTTAGGTGAGAGTTATGACAAGAATGTGGACTGTAATGGCCACATTTCGGTAGTTTAATTGAAAACAAGTTCTCCAATGGCAGTTGAACTACAGGCCATATGGTTACACTCTTGCAGAAAACGTGTCTACATTTAGTCTGTGTACTAATTTTTGTGGGAGAATGAGGTTAAAGGCACTGAATTAATCTTGTGAAGGAGATATCATTGTAACGCAATATGTAGGCTGTGCTATTGATATTGCTGTTTTATTTTATCCAGATGTAGTGTAAACTAGAATCAAAAAGTAGGTGCGAAAAATGGGCAGTTTTTGAGAACAGAAGTGCTTGAATAGTTGTTGCTATAAAGATCAGAATTACACAGAAGCTAGGCGCTTGGCATCAGAACAATAGGAAAATTGGCTTGAAGGCATCTCAGAAATCAACAAGAGACCCTTCCTTGGCTCAGGGTGCAAAGATATGTTTTCATGTGAGAAGTAAGCTCTTGGGTCCACTTGTTAAAGACAGACTAGTGCATTTCTGGGATCCAGGAATTCAATTCACATTATTTAAGCATCCAGACTCTCAGAGGCCTCCCCAAATATAAGGCCAGCAGGACTGGCTATGGCTCAAGACGGTAGCAGATCTTAGCATCATTCTCAAGCCAATGGTTTTACAGGCACACAGACTGCAAGACTAACAGTATCATGGAATTTTCCACACAGATTTTTTTTTAAGTAAGATAGGCCAGGCAATATGACCTCGAGAAAGTGACAGATGAAAACTATCAGAGAAGTCAAAGGTGCAATAAAGATTTGCAACTGGCATGAGCAGCACCTGGGGTCTCCTTGGTCTCCTTGGGCTGTAACTGGGAGGCAGCCTTGAAGCAATTTGTTGCATGAAGTCAGGGAGACAAATCCAGAACTGGCCTCGGGTATTATGGATGGCTCCCTGGGATCAGTCCTAAAAGGAATTTGTCCTTCTGAGATTGTTGGGGGGATGAAAATTTCTTGCCAATCTTGAAATATTTTTCCTGTTGGCCTGATGGTTAGTACATAAGGTATTTCTATCTGTGCTGATCTCTTTCCAAGAGGTCCCCTTGGCCACACCTCTCTCTTCATCTGCTAACATCTCTTTTACTCTGTCCATGACCAGGCTGTCAATTTTTGAAATTTGTCTTCTTTGTTTCCTTTTTTATCTCAAATCATGCTCCAAGCAGCCAAAATCATAGTAAGACTCTAGTTTATTTTGTTTAGAAGTTACTTCCAACAATTTTAGCCTTTGCAAAGATGGCATCTCATAAAGCTCTAGGGCATGGACAATGTCTGCCAAGTTTCTTGCACATTTGTGTACCTCATGTGCCCTTTAATTTCCAATATAATCATCATTCCAATCTGAATGTAGTTGCATAGTCTGTTTCTAAACTTTCCCCGTAATCTCCTATAATGTACCTTACATGATGTAGGTATTTTCTGGACTGCTTCTCAAAACTTCAAAGCTATCACTGCATATTCAGGTGCCATTATATTAAGGCAATACTCTTGTTTGTAATATATTGTTTTATTTTCTATGGCTATAATAAAAGACCTGAAGCTGATAAGGAGAAGAAGCCTACTTGTTTCACAGTGTTGGAGACTACAAGTCTCAGGACAGGCTATTCCATTTACCTAAAGTCTGTTGAAAACCTTCTTGACTAGACCACTAAAAATCACAAATTTTCTACAATATAAACTCTTGGGAGTTACACACTAAAACAAAAATCAATAACAGCAACTGCCCATCTGGCAAATACATATCTGAAGATCAGGATAGAAATATCATTTGAGCAAAGATATTAGATTACGACTTCTGTCTTTCTATACATTATTATGAATTGGTGAGCTGTGATAAAATCATTAATATTCCCGACGTGGAATAAAACTGAAGAATCAGTAGGAAATTTTGTAATAGACTAATTCATTATAGGGTACTCTGTGGTAAGAAAAAATAAGAACATTACACTTTGAAGAATATCTATATTAGGAGTGACAAAAGAATGGAAAATAATTCTTAAAAGTAAAAATTTTTGTTTTCTATATTGCTAAAGACTTAATGAACGGGATAAAAACAAGATAGCTATTGTAGTTACCCCAAATCTCTATTTTTGGATATATTGATAGAAAAACAAGGCTCTGTATTTAAAAAATTTCCACTAAGCACTTATATGTGTGAAGAATACCAATTTTTTTTTTACCATTGCTGAGTTTTACTGGAATGAGGTAAGGCCTTCCCGACTTGAGTTTATAATTCTACATGCTTTCCTACATGGTACAAAAAATAAAAAGGAAAGTAAAACATGACAATAGGATGTAGGGAGACAAAATTTTCTCTAATGGGAAGAAGATCAACAGATGGAGGGAGGCAGGAGAGAGCTGAGGGAAAGTACACGTACTAACTCCACAGAAGAGGTGTGAACCTTGTGTACTGCATATGTGTACTAAGTGAAAAGAGATATGTGACAACTGATACAGATGTAATTTCTGAAGCAAGAGAATGAACTTTTCTATATTAACTGTATAATTTTTAAAGCAGGAGAGGAGTAATCAAAGGAGATAATGATTATAAGAAATTCAGTTGACAGAATAATTTCTCTAAGATATTACTCCAATAGAAAAAAGCACAAGATTCCACCTTTCAATTGATTTTGCATGTGGTGCTGGGGATGAAACTCAGGGCCTCGCATGTGCAAGGCAAGAACTTGAGCCACATCCCGAGCCTCCCATTTTTCAGTTTGCACAGATAAAGGGCTTCATTTAAGAGTTTAGGTGCTTAAAAAGGGAGACAATATGATGCTTGCACATGCAGGTCTAATTTATTTCACTTAAAAGCTACTAGAGACCATACTCTAAAGTGCAATATGTCAGACCCTCCTGTGCAAACATTGTGTTGTCTCACTGGTATGAAAACCTGAAAGAGTAAACAACATTTTAAAGGAACACTAGATACTGTGAAAAGGGATTGAATCTGCTGGAAAGGAAGGAGTTACTGAGATAAGGAGATAGAGAGGGGAAAGAGATATTTCTATGTGTGTATGCAGGATAGCATGGATAATTGTACTGTGGATGTCATCTGCTGGTCTGTGGAAAGGAAGAAATAATGATTAATTATTCTTTATTTTCCCCACTTTCAAATTCTTATATTTTTTTTCCAATTTTGCATGCATATATTTGGTACTCTAACAAACTAAGTTGAAAACAAAATTATGCAATACAACAAATACTGTCAAATTCATACTGTTTTGTTTAGTGAAATTCTGTATAATGTCTCAATTTTATTATTCCTGTTTTGTATTTTCTTTTAAAAAAACAGTTTAGGTAGAGAACAAAGAAACTATTCTTCATAAATATTTTGCAGAAAGAGGAGCCATACTGAAAATAGGAGAGAAAATGAGTAAGAAACATTTAGAAAGTGAAGATACCTTCCTGTGACAAAGTATATTCAGTACAATACGGAATAAAATAAAACGTCTATTCGTGGTGCTAACATATAGGGAATAAGAATGCAAAATGACTGAAAACATGATGAGCATAACAGAAAACCAGAATGAATTTAAATAATGTGGTGTCTTAGTTCCTTTTTTTCATTGCTGAGACAATACACCCTACACCCACAAGTTAAGACAGGAAAAGTTTAGGTAGCTAAGATTATGGAAATTCCATTCCATAGTCAGCCACCTCCAAGGCCTGGGAGAAGGGCATTGCAGAGAAGCAGGGGAGAGGATGAAGCTGGAGAATGACCACGTATGTGGGCTGGAGAAGGCCTAGCGCAAGAGTACAGCTGGCTGCAGCAGACTACCTCTGATACGCTGTTAGGCAGAGGGATTTCATGTGGGATTCAACCTTCTGAGTGTATAATAAATGCACCGCAACTATTGGGGCTCGCCCTCCTTCTCCTTTGCTTCCTTCCTCCTTCTTCCATCAGGAGAGAGGGCTCCATCTGGTCTTGGTTTCCTGCATTCTGCCTGTTTTTCTCCATCCTCTCGCCATGCTAAGCCTGAGAACATCGAGACCGTGTCAGACATGGTAGAAGACAGCAGAAGCAAGCAAGGGACCACAGTTCCTTCTATGATCTTTCTCCCCCTGGGCTTCTCAGGATGAATGACACACCCCTAATGCCAGTGGTCTTGATCCTAGCACCCCCGTGCATCACACACTCTACATCCAGCCACCTCTGAAAAAGCCCACCTATGACTCCATGAAGCTTTGGACTGATATCTTGACACAAGCCCTAATATATGAGTCCATATGTCATGGGACCATGATAATGTCTTTCTGTAAGAAATATTCAGAAGTTGAAAAAGTGAATTTGGAGGTTGTAGATACTTTTAATATGTATTTGCACAAAGATTGGGAACATAGGAAAGAGTTATTGAGAATTGTGCTCTTATGTTGCTTAGATATCAGAATGTGAGAAGAGCTTTAAAACAAGGGGGAATGTTAAAAGCATGATAGGAGTTGGTGGTTTCATAGGTATATGGTTCTCACATGACAATGTTTCAGGAAATCACATGTTTAGTAACAGTGGCCTGTTTAAAAACATCCCCTTTAAAAATCATTGATAAGTTTATGTTTATTTAAAGTAATTTGTATTTTAATAACATACTGAAAACCTTATATAATGAATTAACTTACATTGAAAAGAATAATTTATATTGGAGACAATATTTCAAGTACTTAGGGGAACTTAGAAAGCTGTTTTTAATCAGAAATAATGATTATTTAATTAAGAAACTAAAAAATTCTCTGCTGAGTTAAAAATCAAGTTTAGTAATGAAGAAAGAATTGGAGTAAAGTACTTCTATTTGCCAACACAAACAGATCCAATTCATTAATCTTCATTTATATTCCAGTTTAATGAAATAACAACCACTGAAGTTGTTAAACATTGATGAATGGAAATGTTTATATTTGTCCTCTGGAGGATTATATTTGGAAGTGCTTAAAATAATTTGAAAACATGCAAAGTGCTATAGCATATGTTAAGCTAAAATCACCTTAAGGTATTTGAGAAAAATATAGTAAAATGGCTCCATATTCAATTAAATTTGATATATAGCTTTGGTCAGCTCCATGTAATGGAAACCACAGAGTACTTTGAATTAATATTGCACAAGCTTGGTTTCTTTCACTTACTAGGTATGTGGCCTTGGATATTGCTTTCTTAGATTCAAATGCTCTATAACATCACAAAACTATTTCTTAAAATGTTAGAAGATTAAACTCTTTTATACAATAAATACATGAGAAGGTCTTATCATTCATGTAGCAAGTTATCCGCTTTCTTTTTTTATCTCCTTTGTCCAAGGCAATTACTATACTCTTTTTTCCTTAGGACCACTACTGAACAAGGATGCAGTCTATAAAGCTGCCCAGGTTCCTGATGTTTCCATGTAGAAGGCACAATAGAATTCATATTGTTTTCTATGCAAAAGGCACAATACGATAAGAACATTGACATTCTGGATCAGTGAAGGCAGAGATAGGAGAATAAATAAGATACTACACATCTTTGCTGGTGGTATCTATATAAAATTATTTTAAAATGGAAACTAATATATCCATTGTGATATAATGTAAATGCACGGTTATTTTAGAAAACTAAGAAATAATACTTATCTGGCCTCAAAATAAACCTCACTAGCATTTCCATGGTGGCTCTAGCATCAAGACTACCTTTTAAATAATTGGTTAATTCTATGTTCTATATCCATTTAAGGTGCTTTACTAACAGTATAGCTCACTTGCTAAATGATTTTCTGGTAAAACTAAGATTCCTGACATTTACTTTACGTCAAACGATTGTCAATTTGTTTGAAGTTCAGAAGTCTTAGCAGATAGGGGCTGAGCCTGATCATGATTGAAATGTGCTCTGCATGATCATGTCTACTAAAACTCTATTTAAGCATCTCAGAGATATGGTCACTGCGTAAAGCCAAAGGACATCTGGAGAGAGGAGGAGGGCAAGGGTTTTTTTTTTTTTTTTTTTTTTTTTAATGTATTTGTTACAGGGTCTCACTATGCAGCTCAGACTCGTGAGGATCCTTCTGCTTTCAGCCTCCCCAGTGCTGGAGTTACAGGCATGCACACCACGCCTGGACTCCATCACCAGCTCAGAGTACCTGTGGATGGGGCTTGCCCAGCATGTGGGACTGGGCATATAGAACCCTGGTCCCTGTGCTTGCCAAAGTAGTTGCTTAGCTCACTGAGCTATCCCAGCAGCCTGAACCTTTTCTATTAAATATAAACTGAGCTGATTATTTGAATTATTCAGTAGGGAACATTTGGAGGTATACATATTTTTGGGCACTCAATCTAAAAATTATCTTGTTATGAATTTTTTTTTAAATTTCTACTAATTTGATTTCAAAAATTTACTTCTTACCAGTCTCAATAATTCAATTTGCTTGACATTCAAAAAAATTGAAGTTAGTCATCTGCTGTTCAAGCCCATTTAACACGGCTAAGTGTAAGATTTCAATTAGAGTTCTGCAAATTAAGCAGTAGTAACCAATTACTTGAATTAAGTGAAAAGCGTGAATGCATCATTTACTCGCAGACCTCCATTAGGTCTTGGCTTTTGTTTCTAATAGAGTGGGAGGTTGTGTAAAAATGCTGAAAACGGTGGAGGTGGAAATCAAATACTGCAATTATTCAGAGAAACAGCTTGCTTATAGAGAATGGAGTTCTTCCCCCATCTCTAAATTCTGCAATAATTTCAATAATCATCCCCAAGTAGATCTTGAGTCGCTGTTCGATAGGGTTGTAATTACTGTGATTGTAGTGCTAATAGAAGTGATAACAGCAACATATGCTAAACCGTCTTTTCTTTGTGACTTTTAGCACCTTGTTTCACATTTCAATACCATGTAGTAGTTCTGTTACTGTTATTTTCAGGTTCTTCAATAGTTTAAGTGATGTGCTTTAGTTCATGGTATTGACATAGGAAGTTATCTTCCACCTGCGTGGTGTGCTTGTCTCCTATTGGCACTATAAGAATTTTACACATACTTAGTCACTCAAAACAATACACATCTATTCTCTTCTACAGTTTCCGGAGTCAGAAGCCTAAGGAAATAGCAAGGAAGAGAGCCTTCAGAAATAACTTTTTTCCTTGTCCATTTGTTTTTGGTATTTTCCCCTTAAAAAAGGAAATGCATTTTTTCTTTGTCCAACTTCTGTAGATGCCTGCATTCATTAGTTTGTGGCCACCTTTCACACTACTGCAACCTTGTCACTCTGATATGACTGCCTCCTCCTTATGAGAGCATTTATGATTATATTAACTCTACCTCACTAAGCTTGGACATACTCGAGCTTACGTTACCACCCTTACAGGGATCTAATCAGCAAGATTCTGTGGAATATTCACAGGTTCTGGGGCTGGAAGCACAGACATATTTGAGTGGGACATTACTTCAACGAGTCACATTATAATCTCCCTTATTACACAAAAGACATATTAGATGATGTTAGAATAAGTATATATATATATATATATATATATATATATATTTTAATATCCTAGGACTACAGAGATCAAAGAATAGAAGTGACTATATACTATGTGGTCAAATGAAACATATAATAATGTACTTTCTAACTCTAATATACAGCTGATTCTTACATATTCTGGAAACAATCTTATGAGAAAATAAACATATATACTGTAATGTTATATCCAATATGACACAGTGCTTGATTATATATCTCTTAGCATAAAAAGCAAATTGAAACCCTTTACCCTAAATTTCTAGTTCTAACATACTAAACTATTAACTTTTATGCCTTCTAACATTAATTCATAATTCTCAAAATGCAGACAGTAATAATCAGTATCAGAATGGAATTTATGGATATTATAATGAGTATTTTACTGGAATTATTACTTTCTTTTTCTCTTGCAAGAATTGAAAAGAAAACTAGACTGGAAAGCATTCCCATTCCATTTTTAACAATTTTTATTCCTTTGGCATTCCTCCAAAATATCATTGCATCCATTTGTGAAAAATAAATAAAGAATTATAAACAATTAAAATTCAGTTGAGGGCTGGTGAGATGGCTCAGTGGTCTAGAGCATCTACTTAGAACAAGCTTAGCAAAGCACAG
>NDGM011245347.1:0-12068 GCA_002564305.1 Octomys mimax
ATTGAATCTGTCCTAGCGATTTGATTTGAAACTCTCTAATTGCTATTTGTTTATCAATAAAATCCTGAAAAAAAAAAGATAAACCATAAAAAAAGAAAAAAGGATTTAGGGTTAGGGTTAGGGTTAGGGTTCCGCTTAGAGTTAGTTTGGAGTTAGTTTTAGGGTTAGTGTTAAGGTTAGGATTCACTTTTATTGTTAGTTTTAGTGTTAGTGTTAATGATAAGGTTAGGTTTAGGGCTAGGATAGAGTTACTGTTAGGGGTATGGTTAACATTAGGTTAAAGGTTAGGATAGATTTAGGGTTAGGGTTAGGGATAGAGTAAGCATTAGAGTTAGGTTTTGTGTTTGCATACAGTTCGGGTTAAGGTTGGTGTTTAGGGATAGGGTTAGTATTAGGGTCAGTTTTGTGTTAAGTTTAAATTTAGGATTATGGTTAGAGTTTAGGTTTGAATAGTGTTAGTTTTAAGGTTAGAGTTATGGTTAGTGTTGGGGTTAAGGTTAGGATTAATTTAGGGTTATAGTTAGGATAGAATTAGAGCTAGGATTTTAGTTTGGATTCCTGTTTAGAATTAGTATTTACAGTTAGGTTTGGAGTTATGACAGTATTAGGGTTACAGCTAGTGTTAGGATTTGATTTTAGCATTAGGGTTAGTGTTAGGGTTAGGGTTAGACATAGAATAGTGTTAGTTCTAGGGTTTGGGCTAGGGTTAGGTTTCACATTAGGTTCTTTTTTAGAATAGAGTTAGGGTTAGTGGTAGGTTTAGGCCTAGGTTTAGGTATAGGGATAGGTTTAAGATATAGTCAGTGGTAGAGTTAGTGCTTTGGTTAGCAATAAGTTTAGGGTTCAGGTTTGGGTTAGGGTTAGTGTTAGGGTTAGGGTTAACATTAGTGCTTAGGTTTAGAGTTAGGGTGGGGTCAGGGTTAGGACAGAGTTCAGGCTAGGGTTAGCATTAACCTTAGTGTTTAGTGTTAAGGTTAGGGTTGGGGTCAGGTTAGGACATAGTTAGTGTTAGCTTTAGGGTTAGCTTTAGGATAGGTTTAAGGTTACGGTTAGGGTAAGTGTTAGTGTTAAGGATAAAATTTGTTTTTAGGGTTAGGGTTAGGATAGAGTTAGGGAGAGGTTGGTGTTAGGTTTTGGATTTAGGATTACAATTAAGGTTAAGGATAGGGTTGAGATTATTTTTAGTATAGTGTTTAGTTTAGTTTTAGTTTTCATTTTATTATTAGGATAGGGCTAGTGTTAAGGTTTGGATAGAGTTGTGGTATGTTTACAGTTAGGATTAGGGTTAGAGTAACTGTTAGAGTTAGGTTTTGGGTTCGGCTAAATCATGGCTAAATTATGGCTAAATTTAGCATAAGGGTTAGTGTTGTGTTTATCATTAGGTTTAGGATTAGGGTCAAGGTTTTGTTAGAGTTAGGGTTAGGTTTAGGGTTAAGGTTACAGTTAGAATAGGGTTAGGGTTACCATTAGGGTTATGGTTAGGATTAGAGTATAGGGTTAGGATACAGTTAGGTTAGGGTAGGGTTAGCCTTAGGGTTACAGATACTATTAAGTTTTGTTTTCAGGGTTCCTGTTAAGGTTAGGGTAAGGATAGAATTAGGGTAGGGTAGGGTTAGGGTTAGGGTTAGGATAAAGTTAGAGTTAGTGTTAGGGTTAGGATTTAGGATTAGGTTAGGGTTCAGCTTAGGGTTAAAATAGAATTAGTGTTAGAGTTGGTGATGAGGTTAAGAATAACTTTTAGAGCTAGTGTTATTTTTAGTATTATTGTTAGTTTTAGTGTTAGGTTTAGGATTAGGGTTAGAATATTTCTACGGTTAGTGTTACTATTAAGGTTAAGGTTATTGTTAGTTTTAGGGTTAGGGATTGCTTTAGGATATGGTTAGGGTTATTGATAAGGTTTGGGTTCAGTTAGATTATATGATTATGTTTAGATTACTTGTTAGTGTTAATTTTAAGGTTGGGGTTAGGGTTAGGTTTATGATAGGGCTAGGGTTACGGGTAGCATTAGGATTAGGATTTTGGCTAGGGTTTAGGATAGGGTTATAATAGGGTTTTGTTAGTGATAAGGTTAATGTTACTGTTAGGGTCAGGATAGGGTTAGGGTTAGAGATAGAATTTGGGTTCAGATAGATTTAGGGTTCAGGTTAGGGATAGTGTCAGGATTAGGATTAAGGGTAATATTTAGTGTTGTGGTAAGGGTTAGGTTCAGGATAGAGTTAGGGTTAGGGTTAGGGTTAAGGTTAAGATAGACATTGGGATAGGTTTTGGGTTAGGGATAGGATTAAGTGTTAGTGTCCTGAACCAGTGGGTCAGTCAATGAAGGTCACCTGGGAGAGGAGCGGGGAATTGAAGAGGGGACAAAGGACAGGAGATGTGTGAAATGGAGACAAGAAAGGATTCTGATCAAGTCTTGTTTATTCAGCGGAGGTGCTGGGTATGTATAGGGAGTGTAGGAATGAGGAAGTCTTGGCTCTTGGGGTCAGCAGGCATCTAGGCAATGGAGGATGGTCCCAACCCTGGGGTATAGCATGTGATTTGCAGGGAGTGGTCAAAGTGGGAAGGAGCAGAAACTTAACCCAGCAGGGGAATAGAAACTTAAGAAAATGGCTGACACTTATAAAATGGATACCAGTTAATGGCTTCCCACACGTTAGGATTAGGGTTTGGATAGAGTTATGGCTGAGATTAGGGTTAGGGTAAGCATTAGAAATATGTTTTCGGTTCGGATACAGTTAGGGTTAGGGTTAGGGTTAGGATTCAGGTTTAGGTTTTAGGTTCTGGTTAGGGTCAGGGGAGTGTAGGGATAAGGGTTATTATAATATTTGGGTAGGGGATTAGGGTTAGTGTTAGAGTAGTGGTCAGGAGAGAGTAGGGTTAGAATCAGAGTTAGGATTTAGGGTTAGGGTTAGCATTATGCTTATTGTTCTGCGGTATAGTTACTGTTAGTGAGTGGGCTAGAATAGAGCTGGGGTTAGGATTTGAATGTGTTGCCACCTCAATTTTGTTAGAAAAGAGTGGTAGACAAAGCATCTTTCTCCAGTTCCTCTGAGCAATGAGCGGGAAAGTCCCAAACTTCACTAATGGTTTTTCTGAGGAGACTGAATGAGTTACCACTCTTGGCAAAGTGGGGCTTTGTGAATTACCTCAGTTACCAAGGTGACGTTTTGCCCAGAGTTCTGCTATCACTGTACGTGGGAACAGGCAGTGGCTTGCCCAGCTTCCCAAAGAAGCTGGACCTTAGCTGACTCTTTTCCATTAAGAACTCACTCTTGGAAACCCAAAGCATGAAACAATCAGCTCTACTAGGAAAAGTGGATGTTGTATACATGTTACCAGCTCAGTTCGCATAATAATGAATGGGAGAAAACATCCTTCTCTAGTTCCTCTGTACAATGAGTTGGAAATGTAAAAAATTAATGGATGCCTTTTCTTAAGAGGCTGAAGGAGTTGACACTCGGCATCATGGGGCTTTGCAAATTACTTCTGTTTCCAAAGTGAAGTTTTGGCGGGAGTTCTGTGCTCTGCTGTATGTGTGAACAGGCTTTGGTGTTCCCTGTTTCCCAAAGCAACTGGCCCTTTGATGGCTTTTCTGCATTAAGATCTCACTCTTGCAATCTGAATAATCTTGGATAGGCTTAGAATTAGGGTTAGGGCTATTGTGTTCATTGTTAGGGTTAGGGTAAACAGGATTACAGTTACAGTTAGGGTTAGGGTCAGGGTACAGTGTTGTTTTCAGGGTTAGTGTTAAGATTAGGGATAAAAGGGTAAGGATTAATGTTTAGACTTAGGGTAACCATAGAGGTAGATATGAGAATAGCTAGGGTTAGGGGTCAGAGTTAGTGTTAGGTTTACTGTAAGAATTTAGGGTAAAGGTTAGGGTTAGAATAGGGGTAGGGTTATGGTTATGGTTATGATTAGGATATAGGGTTAGGATAGTGTTAGGTTAGGTTTAGAGTAGGGTTAATGTTAGGGTTAGAGTTAGGGTTAAGATTAGTGTTAAGGGTTAGGGTTACACTTAGGGTTAGCATAGAACTAGTGTTAGCGTTGGGGTGAGGATCTAGGGTTAAGTTTAGGGTTCACTTTAGGTTTAGCTTAGTGTTATGGTTATGGTTGGTTTTAATATTAGGAATCAATTTTAAGGTTACTGTTAGAGTTAGAGTTAGTGTTATTGTTAGGGTTAGGCTTAGGGTTAGGATACAGTTAGGGTTAGGGTTATTGTTAAAGGTAGGGTTAGTGTTAGGTTTAGAGATAAGTTTAGGATAGAGTTAGGATTAGGGATAGGGTTTGGGTTCGGATAAATTTGGGGTTAAGTTTAGGGTTCAGGTTGTTAGTGTAGGATTAGGGTTATGGTTATGTTTAGTGTTAGAATTATGATAGGGTTAAAGTTTAGGGTTCTGGTAAGGGTTAGTTTCAGGATACAGTTAGAGTTACAATTAGGGAAGGGTGAAGATAATGTTAGGGATAGGTATCTGTTTAGGTTTAGAATTTAGGGTTGGCTTAAGATTTAGGGTTGGCATTATTTTCAGTACAGATTAAATTTTACTGTAAGCTTAGGGTTACAATAGTGTTAGTTTTAGGGTTGAGGTTAGGTGTAAAATAGAGTTACAGTTAGGAGTATGATTTTGGTTAGGGTTGGTGTTGGAATAGAGTTTGGGTTAGGATTAGGGTAAGTGTCAGAGTTTGGTTTTGGGTTCGGATATTTAGGGTTAAGATCATGGTTTGGGTAATTTTGCAGTGTTAGAGCTAGGAATAGGGTCAGGATTGAGTTAGGGTTAGGATATGGTTAAGGGTAAAGTTATGATAGTGTTAGTATTAGGGTTAGTGTTAGGGTTAAGGTTATGGTTAGGATTGATTTCGGGTTAAGCTTAGGGTTAGGATTAATGTTAGGGTTAGGGTAAGGGTTTGGGTTTGGATAGTGTTAAGGTTATGCTTAGGGTTATCATTAGTGTTAGGCATAGGATTATGGTTAGGGTTAGGGTTAGGGTTAGGGTTAGGTTAGAGTTAGAGCTAGGGATTGGGTAAGGTTAGGATTTAGTGTTACAGGTACGGTTAAGATTAAGGTTGGAATTGGGTTAGAGTTACGGTTGGGATTCGGTTTTAGCATTAGTGTTAGGGTTATGGTCAGGATAGAGTAAGGTTAGATTTAGGGTTATGATAGCATTAGGATTAGGGTTAAAGTTAGGGTAGTGGTTAGGATAGAGTTACGGTTAGGGTCAGTGTGAAGGTTAGGTTTTAGGGTTGGGGTTAGCATTAAGGTTATTCTTTGGGTTAGTGTGAGGGTTAGAATTAGAGTTGGGGTTAAAGTTTGAACTTGTTAGTACCTCAATTCCAATAGAAATGAATGTGAGAGAAAATATCTTTCTCTAGGTTCTGTGTACAAACAGCAGAAAAGTTGTAAATTTCACCAATGGCTTTACTTAGGAGAGTGAATGAGTGCCATTCTTGGCAAAGTGGGGCTTTGCATATTATTTCCATTTCCAAAGTGACATTTTACCCAAAGCTCTGCTTTCGCTGTATACAATAACAGGCATTGGAGTGCCCTGCTTCCCAAAGAAACTGGAGCTTAGCTGTCTCTTCCCTCTTGGAAATACAAAACCTGAAGCAGAAACAGTCAACTCTATTAGGAAAACTGGACGCTGAGATTGTGTTATCAGATCACTTCTCATTAGAATAAATGGGAGAGAACACATCTTTCTCCACTTCCTCTGCATAATGAGCTGGAAGTTACAAACTTCATGGATGCCTTTTCTTAGGAGAAAGAATGAGGTGCCACTCTTGGCATAGTAGGGCTTTGTGAATTACTTCAGTTTCCAAAGTGAATTTTTGGTGCAAGTTATGTGCTTTGTTATATGTATGAACAAGTTTTTGTGTTCCTTGTTTCCCAAAGCAGCTGGACCTTAGATGACTCTTCATTAAGATCTCACTCTTGTGATACAAATAATCTGGAATAGTGTTAGAAATAAGGTTAGGGTTATCATGTTCAGGGTTAGGTTTAGAGTAAGACAAGGTTAATGTTAGAGTTAGTTTTAGCTTCAGGGTATATAGAGGTTATGGTTAGGGTTATTGTTAAGGTATCGATAGAAGGGGTTAGGGTTAATGATTAGATTTAGGGTTAGCATAGTGGTAGATTCAAGAAAGGTTAGGATTAGGGTTTAGAGTTTGAGATAGGTTTACTGCAAGGGTTTAGGTTGAGTATTAGTGTTAGGTTTAGAATAGGTAGGGCTAAGGTTATGGTTATGATTAGGATATAAGGTTAGATTAGAGTTATTTTATGGTTAGGGCTATGGTTATTGTTAGAGCTAGGGTTAGGGTTTAGATTAATGTTAAGGGGTAAGTTAGTGTTAGGGTTAGCTTTAGGTTACGATAGAGGAAGTGTTAGGATTTGAGTTAGGATTTAGGGTTAGGGTTCAGATTAGGGTTAGGTTAGAATGAGTGTTAAGGTTGGTGTTAAGGTTAGGATTCACTTTTAGGCTTAGGATTAGTGTTAGCATTAGTGTTAATGTTAGGGTTAGGTTTAGGGTTCTAATATGGTTGGGGTTAGAATTAGGCTTAGGGTTAGGTTTAGGGTTAGGTTTAAGTGTAGTGTGAGGGTTAGGGTTAGGGTTTCGATAATGGTAGCATTAAGGTTATGGTTATGGTTAGTTTTAGGGTCAGAGTTAGTGATATGATTAAGGTTAGGTTTAGTGTTAGGGTTAAGATAGAGTTAGGGTTAGGGATTGGTTTAGGTTTAGGGTTTAGTGTTAGATTAGTGTTAAGAATAGGGTTGTGATAGTGTTAGAGTTACAGTTTGAGTTAGGATTAGGATATAGTGTCAGCGTTAGGGTTATAGTTCACGTTAAAAAAGAGTTAGGGCTAGGATTTGGGTTAGGGTTACTATTTAGTGTTAGGGTTTGGGTTAGTACTATGATTCAGATTAGGATTCATGTTTAGGGTTAAGTTTTAGGGTAGGGTCAAGAGACAGTTAGGGTTAGGATTAGGGTTATGATAGATTTAGAGTTAGGTTTAGGGTAATTTTTAAGGTAGTTGCTAGGATAGAGTTAGGGTTAGGGTTAAGGTTAAGGTTAGGATTTAGGGTTAGGTTTGGCATTAGATTTACTGTTTGCATTAGTGTGAAGGTTAGAATAAAGTTAGGGTTAGGGTTTGAACATGTTTCCACATCAATATAAAGAAATGGAAGATGAAACATCTTTCTCCAGTTCTTCTGTGAAACAAGCTGGAAAGTCTCAAACTTCACTAATGGTTTTTCTTAGGACACTGAATGAGTTGTCACTCTTGTCAAAGTAACACTTTGCAAAATACTTCAATTACCAAAGTGATGTTTTACCCAGAGTTCTGCTTTTGCTGTATACAGGAACAGGCTTTGGAGTGCCCTGCTTTCCCAAGTAGCTGGAGCTTAGCTGGCTCTTATCCGTTAGGAACTCACTCTTGTAAACACAAAATATGGGGCAGAAACAATCAGCTTTACTAGGAAAACTGGATGTGGAGAATGTGTTACTAGATCTGCTCCCATAAGAATGGATGGGAGAGTAAATATCCTTCTCCACTTCCTCTGCACAAGGAGCTGGAAAGCCACTAACATCACTAATTCCTTTTCTTAGGAGACTGAATGAGTTGCTACTCTTGGCATAGTGGGGCTTTGCGAATTACTTAAGTTTCCAAAGTGAAGTTTTGGCTGGTGTTGTGTGCTTTGCTTTATGTGTGAACAGCCTTTGGGGTTCTCTGTTTCCCAAAGCAGCTAGACCTTAAATGGCTCTTCCCCATTAAGATCTTACTCTTACTATCCAAATAGGCAGGAATAGAGTTAGAATTATGGTTAAGGTTATTATGTTCAGGGTTAGGGTGAGGTTAAGACCTGGGTTACGTTTAGAGTTAGGGGTAGGGTCAGGGTACAGTGGTTATGGTTAGGGTTAGTGTTGACATTAGGGATAGAAAGGGTTAGGGTTAATGTTGAAATTTAGGATTAGCATATTGGTAGATATGAGAAGGGTTAGGGTTGGTGGTAGAGTTAGTGTTAGATTTACTGTAATGATTTAGGTTGAGGGTTAGGGTTTAGTTAGAATAGGGGTAGGATTACGGATAGGGTTAGGCTTAGGATATAGGGTTAGGATAGAGTTAGGTTAGAGTTAGGGCTAGGGTCAGTGTTACTATTAAGATTAGATTTAAGTGTTAGTGTTAGAGTTAGGTTTAAGATAGAGTGAGCATTAGATTTAGGGTTAGGAGAAAGTTATTGTTAGCCTTATGGTTATGATTTAGTGTAGGAGTCAGGGTTCATCTTAGGTTTAGATTAGAGTAAGAGTTAATGTTAGTGTTAGTGTTGAGGTTAGGATTCACTACCAAGGTTAGTGTTAGGGTTAGGGTTAAGGTTAGGTTTAACGTTAGGATAGAGTTAGGGTGAAGGATAGTATTAAGGTTATGTTTAGTGTTAATGTTAGGATACTGCATAGGTTTAGAATAGGATTAGGGTTAGGGTTCGGATAGACTTTGCATTAAGCTTAGGGTTCAGGTTAGTGTTAGTGTTAGGATTAGAGTTTGGGTTTCGGTTAGGGTTATAACGCAGTTAACGTTAAGGTTTAGGTTCAGTATAGAGTTAGAGTTAGGGTTAGGATTAGCGTAGATTTTGGGATAGGTTTTGTGTTAGGTTTAAGATTTATGGTTACAGTTAGGTTTAGGGATGGTATTATTTTCAGTATAGTGTTAGGTTTAGTTTTAGTTTTAGTATTAGGCTTATGATAGTGTTAGGGTTAGGAGTAGGGGTAGGATAGAGTTATGGTTAGGGGAAAGGATAGGGTTAGGGTTGGGATAGAGTTTGTTCTAGGTTTAGGATTCAGGTTAGGTTCAGCATTATAATTTCGTTTTGGGTTCAGATACAGTTAGGGTCAAGGTTAGGATTATGGTTATTTTTTTGAGTTCTGGCTAGTATTAGGGTCAGAACTGAGTTGGGGTTAGGATAAGGTTATGGTTAGGGTTGTGATAGGGTTAGGTTTAAGGTCAAGGTTAGTGTTAGTTTTAGGGTTAGGATTGAGTTCGGGTTAGGCTTAGGGTTAAGGTTAGTGTTGCTTTTCAGGTTAGGGTTTGGGTTTGGATAGTGTTAGGGTTAAGATTAGGGTTGCGGTTTGTGTTAGTATTAAGCTTAGTGCTAGGATTAGTGTTAGGTTTAGGGTTAGGGTTTGGATAGAGTTAGGGCTAAGGATGGGTTAGGGTCAGGATTTAGGGGTAGGATTAGGGGTTGTGTTAGTATTTAGTTTAGCGTTCATGTTAAGTGTTAAGTTTTAGGTTAGTGTAGGAAAAGAGTTGGACTTAGGGTTAATGTTACGAAAGGGTTAGAATTAGGACTAGAGTTAGTGTTAGGGTTAGGATTTGGATTGAGTGCTTGTTCAGCTTAGGGTTAAGGTTAGGCTTAGTTTTAGGGTTAGGATGTGGGCTTGCATACTATTAGGACTAAATTTAGGGATTTGTTTAGTGTTAGGGTTAGGGTTAGGGCTAGGATTAGATTTCAGTTTAGGGTTAGGAATAAGATAGAGCTAGAGCTATGGATTGGGTTAGAGATAGAATTTAGGGTTTGGGTTAGGGAGTGGTCAGTGAGTGGTCAGTGTTCTGTTAGGGTTAACATTATGGTTACGATTAAGATTAGGATATAGTCTTAGGTTTACAATTAGGGTTTGTGTTAGGATAGATTTAGGGCTAGGATTTGGTTAATGTTAGGAGATATGGTTAGGGTTAGGGTTATGATAGGTTCAGGGTTGGTTTTAGGGTTATTGTTAGGGTAGTTGTTAGGATAGAGTTAGTGTTATGGTTAGTGTTAAGGTTAGGATTTAAGGTTAGGTTTAGCATTAGCTTTATCATTTGAGTTAGTGTGAGGGTACAATGATGTTTGGGTTAGTGTTTAAACATATTACTACCTCGGTTCTGATAGAAATGAATGGGAGAGAAAACACCTTTCTCCAGTTCATCTTTGCAATGAGCTAGAAAGCTGTGCAGACTTCACCAATGGTTTTACTTAGGAGACAGAATGAGTTGCTACTCTTGGCACAGTGCGACTATGTGAATTACTTCAGTTATAAAAGTGACCTTTTAGACAGAGTTCCGTGTTTCACTGTATACTGGAACAGGCATTGGAGTGCCCTGCTTTCTCAAGAAGCTGAAGCTGGGTGGCTCCTCTCCATTAAGAAATCACTCTTGGAAACATAAAACGTGGAGCAGAAACAATCAGCTCTAGTAGGAAAACTGGATGTTGAGAATGTGTTACCAAAACTGTTCTCCTAAGAGTGAATGGGAGAGACAGCATCCTTCTCCACTTCCTCTGCACAACAAGCTGAGAAGTCACAAACTTCACCGATGTGTTTTCTTAGGAGACTGAAAGAGTTGCCACTCTTGGCAAAGTGGGCTTTTGTGAATTACTTCAGTTACCACATGAAGTTTTGGCGGATTTATGTGTTTTGATGTTTGAACAGGCTTTGGTGTTCCCTGCTTCCTAAAGCAGCTGGACTTACATGGCTCTTCTTCATTAACATCTTACTCTTACCATCCAAATAACCAAGAATAGTGTTACAATTAAGGTCAGGGTTATTATGTTCTATTTTAGGATTAGGGTAAGACAGGGTTAATGTTAGAGTTAGGATTAAGATCAGTGTATATAGATTATGGTTAGGGTTAGCATTAAGTTTAGGGATATAACGGGTTAGGGTTAATATTTAGATTTAAGGGTTGCATAGCTGTAGATATGTGAAAGTTTAGAGTTAGGGTTTAGAGTTAGTGTTAGGTTTATTGTAATGATTTAGGGTGAGGGTTAAGTTAAATTTGGAGTAGGGGTAAGGTTACAGTTAGGGTTCGGGGCAGGGTTCAGATATAGGGTTAGGATACAGTTAGGTTCATTTTAGGGTTAGTGTTAAGTTTAGGGTTGATGTTAGGGCTAGGGTTGGGATAGAGTTAGGGTTAGTGTTAAAATAGAGTTAGTGTTAGAGTTATGGTTAGGATTTAGGGCTAGGGTTAGGTTAGGTTTTCATCTTAGGGTTAGATTAGAGTTAGGGTTAGGGTTTGTGTTAATGTTTGGATTCACTTTAAAGGTTAGTATTGGTGTTAATGTTAGGGTTTGGGTTAGGATTAGGGTTAGGTTTAGGGTCACAATAGATTAGAGTTAGTGTTAGTATTAAGGGTAGAGGTTAGTGTTAGTGTTAGTGCAAGTGTTAGTGTTGGGTTTAGGATAGGGTTAGGCTTAGTGACAGGGTTTGGGTTCAAATAGATTTAGGGTTAAATTTAGGGTTAGGATTACTGTTTAGGGTTAGGGTTAGGATTAGGGTCACGATTGTGTTAGGATTAAGATAGAGTTAGGATTAGGGTTATATTAGCGTTATGGTTTGGTTTAGTGTTAGGGTTAGTGCTAGGATTGAGTTTGGGTTAGGCTTAGGTTTAGCGTTAGGGATATGATTAGGGTTAGGTTTAGTGTTAGGGTTAGGATAGATTTAGTACTAGAAATTGGGTTAAGGTTAGGATATAGTGTTAGGGTTAAGGTTAAGGTTAGGGTTATGATGGTGTCAGTGTTAAGGTTAGGATTAGGATTTAGCATTAAGGTTAGCATTAGGGTTAGGGCTAGGATAGATTTAGGGCTAGGGTTTTGATTAGGGTTAGTATTTAGTGTTAGGGTTTTAAGCTTTGATTAGAGTTAGGTGTTTGAGTTACTGTTAGGTTTACTGTAAGGATTTAGGGTGAGGACTAGGGTTAGTGTTAGAATCGGTGTAGGGTTACAGTTATGGTTATGGTTATGGTTGGTATATAGGGTTAGGATAGAGTTAGTTAGGGTAAGTGTCAGGGTTAGTGTTAATATTACTCTTAGTGTTAAGATTAGTGCTAAGTGTTAGGGTTAGTGTTAGGGTTAGGATTAGGATAGAGTTAGGGTTAGGGTTATGATAGAGTTAGTGTTAGCATTTTGTTTAGGATTTAGTGTTAGGTTTAGGATTCAATTTAGGATTAGATTAGAGTTAGGGTTAGTGTTGATGTTAAGGTTAGGATTCAATAGGACCTCAAGTCCGCACCTTGTACAGCAATTAACCACTAAGAAGAATGTATGCAGA
>NDGM011245347.1:12118-30484 GCA_002564305.1 Octomys mimax
CACTAAGAAGAATGTATGCAGAGTGTTAATTATTGAATCTGTCCTAGCGATTTGATTTGAAAAGGTGATCATCAGCCTCTGAGCGAAAAAAAATTTACTCTCTACATCCTTATGTTGCAATAAACATGTTTCATCGAAGGAAAAAAAAAAAGGTTAGGATTCAATTTTAGGGTTAGTGTGTCAGGGTTAGGGTTATGGATAGGTTTTGGATAGGGTTACGGTTAGGTTTAGGGTTAAGGGTAAGTTAGTGTTTGTGTTAGGGTTAGAGTTAGGCTTATGATAGAGTTAGAATTTGGAATAGGTATTGGGTTCAGATAGATTTAGAGTTAAGTTTAGGGTTTTGTTTGATATCAATGTTAGGATTAGGTTTAGGGTTATGGTTAGTGTTAGGGTTATTACAGAGTAAAGGTTAATATTTAGGGTTATGGTAAATGTTAGGTTCAGGAAGAGTTGGGGTTTGTGTTAGCGTTAGGGTTTGGATAGATTTAGGGATAGGTTTTGTGTTATGGTTAGGATTTAGGTTTAGAGTTAGTGTTGGGATTGTTTTTAGTATACTTTTAGTTTTAGGCTTAGTGTTACAATGGGGTCTTGTTTGGGTTAGGTTAAGGGTAGGATAGAGTCATTGTTAGTGGTACAGTTTGGGTTAGGGTTAGTGTTGGGATAGAGGTTGTTTTAGAGTTAGGGCTTGGGTAAGCGTTAAATTCAGGTTTTGGGTTTGGATACAGTTAGGCTTAAGGTTAGTGTTTAGGTTTAGGGTTAGGATTAAGGTTGGGATTGAGTTAAAATAAGGATAGGGTTAGGGTTAATTTTACAATAGGGTTAGTATTAGAGTTAGTTTTTGGGGTAGGGTTAGGATTGAGTTCGGTTTAGGCTTATTGTAAGGATTATGGTTAGGTTTAAGGGTTGGGCTTGTATAGTGTAAGGTTTTAAGATTTGTGTTAAGGTTACTGTTTGTTTTAGGTTTAGGGATAGGATTAGGTTTAGGTTTTGGGTTAGGGTTAGGATAGAGTTATGGCTAGTGATTAGGTTATGGCTAGGATTTAAACTTAGGGTTAAGGTTATGGTTAGGGTTAGGATAGAGTGAAGGTTAGGATAACAATTTAACATTAGGGTTAGGATTAGGATTAGGGCTAGGATAGGTTTAGGACCTGGGTTTGGGTTACGGTTAGGTTGTAGTGTTAGAGCTAGGCTTAGTATCAGGATTCAGGTTAGGCTTAGTGCTTACTGTTAAGGTTCAGTTTAGAGTGAGGAGAGTGCTAGGGTTAAATTTAGGGCTGTGACAGTTTTAGGGTTAGAGTTATGGTTAATTTTGGGTAGTGGTTAGGATAGAGTTACTGTTAGGGATAGTGATAAGGCTAGCGTTTAAGTTTAGGGTTAGCATTAGGGTTAATTTTGACTTAGTGTGCATGTTAGAAAATAAGGTTAGGTTTTGAGCTTTACCACCTCGGTTCCAATAGAAATGAATGGGAGAGAAACATCCTTCTCCAGTTCCTCTGCCAAATGAGCTGTAATGTTGCAAACTTTACCATCGTTTTTTCTTAGGAGAATGAATAAGTTGCCACTCTTCATAAAGTGGGGCTTTGCGAATTAGTATGGTTACCAAAGTGATGTTTTCCCTAGAATTTTCCTTTCACTGTATATGGAAACAGGCATTAGAGTGCCTTGCTTTTCAAAGAAGCTGGAGCTTAGCTGGCTCTTCTCCGTTAATAAATCACTCTTGGAAACACAAATCATGGAGCAGAAACAATCAGCTCTAGTGGGAAAACTGGGTACTGTGAATGTGTCACCAGATCTGTTCCCATAAGAATGAATGGGAGGGAAAACATCCTTTTCCAGTTTCTCTACATGACTTGGAACATCACAAACTTCATAGATAAACTTTCTTAGGAGGCTGGATGACTTGCCACTCCTCACATGGTGATGCTTTGCAAATTACTTCGGTTTCCAAAGTGAAGTTTTGGGCAGTGTTTTGTACTTTGCTGTACATGTGAACAGGCTTTGATGTTCCTTGCTTCCCAAAGCAGCTGGACCTTAGATGGCTCTTCTCCATTAAGATCTCACTTTTACAATCCAAAAAATCAGGAATAGGGTTAGAATTAATCTTAGGGTTATGAGGTTCAGGGTTTATGGTTTGAGAAGACAGGGATATGGTTAGAGTTAGGGTAGTGTCTTGGTACAAGTATTATGGTTAGGGTAGGGTTAAGGTTAGGAATAGATAGGGTTATGATTAATGTTTAAATTTAGGGTTAGTATATCAGTAGATATGAGAAGAGTTCAGGTCATGGGTTAGAGTTAGTGTTAGGTTCATTGTAAAGATTTAGTGTGATGGCTGGGTTAGGTTTAGAATAGGGGTAGTTTTACAATTATGGTTATGCTTAGGGTTAGGATATAGGGTTAGGATAGAGTTCAGTTAGGTTTAGGGTTAGAGTTAATGTTTTGGACAGGGTTAGTGTTAAGGTTAGTGTCAAGGGTTAGGGTTAGTGTTAGGTTAAGGGTAGAGTTAGGGTTAGGTTTAGGTTTAGGGTTAGATTAGAGTTAGGGTTAAAGTTAAGGGTAGGATTAATGTTAGGGCTAGGGATAGATTTACGATAGGGCTTGGGTTAGGGATAGTTTTGGGGTTCTTATATTTTTAGGTTTAAGGTTAGGTTTTGGGTTAGTGTTAGTGTTAAGATTAGGGTTAGGCTTTAGGATAATGATAGGGTTAGGGTTAGGTTCAGTGTTAGGGTTCAATTTAGGGTCTGGATAAGTTTAGGTGTAGAGACAGGATTTGGGTTCGGATACATTTAGGTTTCTTGTTAGGGTTAGGAGCTAGTGTTACTGTTAGGATTAGGGTTAGGATTGAGTTCTGGGTAGACTTATGTTTAGGGTTAGGCTTAGGGTTTGGGTTTCTATGTTGTTAGGGTTAAGGTTAGGGTGATGGCTGGTGTTACGGTTAGGGTAGGAGTAGGATTAGGGTTAGGTTTAGAGTTATAGTTAGGGAAGACTTAAGGCTAGGGAATGAGCTAGAGTTATCATAGAGTTAGGGTTGTGGTTAAGGTTAGGATTATGATTTGGCTTTAGAGTTATGGTTATGCTTAAGATAGAATTCAGGCTAAGGTTTGGGTTAGCGATAAGATTTCAGGTTAGGGTTAGTGTTAGTGTTAGGGTAGGGTTCATGTTTAGTTTTAAAGCTCATGTTAGGGTCAGGATAGAGTTAGTGTTAGGGTTAGGATTTTGATATGGTTAGGTTTACGGTTAGGGTTAGTGTTAGTGTAGTGATTAGGATAGAATTAGGGTTAGGCTCAATTTTAAGGTTATGATTTAGGGTTAGGGTTAGCATTAGGATCACTGTTTGGGCTAGTGTAAGGTTTAGAATAGAGTTAGGGTTAGGGATTGAATGTGTTCCCACCTTTATTCGAATAGAAATGAATGGGAGAGAAAACATCTTTCTCCAGTCCCTCTATGCAATGAATTGGAACATTGAAAACTTCACCAATGGTTTTACTTAGGACACTGAATGAGTTGCCACTCTGTACAAAGTGGGACTTTGTGACTTACTTCAGTTACCAAAGTGAAATTTTACCCAGAGTTCTGCTTTTGCTGTATACAGGAATAGGAATTGGAGTGCCCTGCTTCCCAAAGAAGGTGGGGCTTAGCTGGCTTTTCTCCATTAATAACTCACTCTTGGAAACACAAATCATGGTGCAGAAACAATCAGCTCTAGTGGGAAAACTGGGTGCTATGAACGTTTTGCCAGATCTGTTCCCATAAGAATGAATGGGAGAAAAAACATCCTTGTCTAGTTCCTCTACCCGAGGAGTTGGAATGCCACAAACTTCACAGATGCCTTTTCTTAGAAGGCCAAATGAATTGCCACTCCTCACATGGTGGGGCTTTGTGAATTACTTCGGTTTCCAAAGTGAAGTTTTGGCCCGTGTTTTGTATTTTGCTCTATGTGTGAGCAGGCTTTGGTGTTCCTTGCTTCCCAAAGCAACTGGACCTTAGATGGTTCTTGTCCATTAAGATCTCACTCTTACAATCCAAATAATCAGTAATAGGGCTAGAATTAAGATAAGGGTTATTAGATTCAGCATTTCGGCTTTGGTAAGACAGGGATACGGTTACAGTTAGGGTAGTTTCTTGGTACAAGTGTTATGGTTAGGGTTAGCTTTAAGGTTAGGGATAGACAGTGTTATGGTTAATGTTTAAATTTAAGGTTAGCATATCGTTAGATACAAGAAGGGTTAGGGTTAGGGTTTAGAGTTAATGCTAGGTTTACTGTAAAGATTTAGGGTGAATGTTAGGGTTAGGGTTATAATTGGAGTAGGGTTATGGTTACGTTTAGGGTTAGGGTTAGGATATAGTTTAAGAATAGATTTAGGTTAGGGTTAGTGTTAGGGTTAGGGTTAGTGTTAAGATTATTGTTAAGTGTTCAAGTTAGTGTTAGTTTTAGGATTAGGATAGAGTTAATGTTAGGTTTAGGATAGAGTTAGTCTTAGTGTCATGGTTAGGATATAGGTTTAGGGTTAGGGTTCTGCTTAGTTTTAGATGAGAATTAGAGTTATGGTTGATATTAAGGTTAGAATTCACTTTTATGTTTAGTGATAGTGTTAATGTTAGGATAGGGTTAGGGTTAGGTTTAGGGTAGAGTTAGGGTTAGGCTTAAGGTTAAGTGTAGGTTTAGTGTTAGTTTTAGGAATAGGTTTCTGATACAGTTAGCTTTAGGGATAGTGTTGGGGTTCAGATATATTTAGGCTTAAATTTAGGGTTTAGATTAGTGTTAATGCTAGATTTAGGGTTAGGGTTAGGTGTAGGGTTAGGGTTCTGGATAGGGTCAGAATAATTTCAGGAGTAGAGATTGGGTTTTGTTTCAGATAGATTTAGGGTTCAGGTTAGGATTAGAGTTAGTATTACTGTTTGGATTAGGGTTAGGATTGAGTTAGAGTTAGCGTTAGGGTTTGGACTTGGATAGTGTTAGTGTTAAGGTTATGGTTTTGATTAGTATTATGGCTAGGGTAGGGATAGAATTATGGTTAGGTTTAGAGTTATGGTTAGGATAGATTTAGAGTTAGGGATTTGGTTAAGTTCAGGATTTAGGTTTAGGATTAGGGATAGAGTTAGAATTATGATAGTGTTAGGGTTATGGTTAGGGTTAGGACTAGGATTTATCTTTAGCGTTAGGGTTAGGTTTAAGCTTAGGATAGAGTTAAGGCTAGTGTTTGGGATAGGGTTAGGACTTAGGGATAGGGTTAGGGTTAGGGTTAGGATTTGGGTTAGGGTTAGTGTTTAGTGTTAAGGTTCAGGTTAGGGTCAGGATAGAGTTAGGGTTAGGGTTAGTGTTTTGATAAAGTTAGGTTTAGGGTTAGGGTTAGTGTTAGCATAGTGGTTAGGATAGAGTTAGGGTTAGGGCCATTGTTAAGGTTAGGATTTAGGGTTAGGAATAACATTAGGGTTAATGTTTGATTTAGTGTGAGGGACATAATAGAGTTAGCGTATGGGATTGAACATGTTACCATCTTGTTTCCAGTAAAAATGAATGGGAGAGAAATCATCTTTCTCCAGTTCCTCTACTCAATGATCTCAAAAGTCGCAAACTTCACTGATGCCTTTTCTTAGGAGACTGAATGAGTTGCCACTCTTGGCAAATTGGGGCCTCGCAAATTACTTCGGTTTCCAAAGTGAAGTTTTTGTGGGAGTTCTGAGCTTTGCTGTATTTGTGAACAGGCTTTCGTGCTCTCTCTTTCCTAAATCAGCTGGACCTTATTTGGCTTTTCTCCATTTAGATCTCACTCTTACAATCCAAATAATCAGGAATAGGGTTAGAAATAGGGTTAGGGTTATTATGTTCAAGGAAAGTGTTAGGGTAAGACAGGATTACAGTTAAAGTTAGGGTTAGTATCAGGGTTTAAGGGTTATATGGCTAGGGATAGAAAGGTTAAGGTTAATGTTCAATTTAGGCTTAGCATAGTGATAGGTACATGAAGGGTCAGTGTTAGGACTTAGAGTTAGTGTTAGGTTTACTGCAAGGATTTAGGGTGAAGTTAAGGTTAAGTTTAGAATAGGGGTAGGTTTACAGTTAGGGTTAGGGTTATGTTTAGGATTAGGTTTACAATAGATCTAGTTTAGGGTTAGGGTTAGCATTAGGGTTAGGGTTAGGGTTATGATGAGTGTTAAGTATTAGGAGTAGTGTTAGGGATAGAAATAGGAGAGAGTTAGGTTTAGGGTTAGGATAGAGTTTGTGTTAACATTAGGGTTAAGATTTAGGGTTATTGTTAGGGTTCTTCTTAGGGTGAGATTAGAGTTAAGGTTGAGGGTGGTATTAAGGTTAGGATTCACTTTTAGCTTTAGTGCATGTGTTAGTGTTAGTGTTAGGTTTAGTGTTAGGGTAAGAGTAGGATAGAGTTAGTGTTAGGGTTGGTGTTAAGGATAGGGATATTGTTAATGTTAGGGTTAGGGATAGGATTAGGATATGGTTAGGGTTAGGCATAGGGTTTGGGTTCAGACAGATTTAGGGTTATGTTTAGTGTTTGGGTTCTTGTTAGTGTTAGGATTAGCATTAGAGTTAGGGTTAATGTTAAGGTTATGATAGGGTCAAGGTTAATGTTTAAGGTTATGGTAAGAGTTAGATTCAGGATAGAGTTAGGGTTAGGGTTAGCGTTAGATTTAGGGTTAGGATAGAGTTAGTGATAGGTTTTGGATTAGGGTTAAGATTTAGGGTTGTGGTTGGGATTATTTTCAGTATAGTGTTAGCTTTAGTTTTATTTTTAGGCTTGGGATTATGATAAGGTTAGTTTTAGGTTTAGGGTTAGTAGTAGGATAGAGTTACAGTTAGGGGAATGGTTAGGGTTAGATTTATTGTTGGAATAGAGTTTGGGTTAGGGTTAGGGTTAGGGTTAGGGTAAATATTAGAGTTAGATTTTGGGTTCGGATACAGTTAGGGCAAAGGTTATGGTTAGGGTTACTGTTTAGAGTTTTGGTTAGCATTAGTGTCCAGATTGAGTTGTTTTGGGTAAGGTTAGGGTTAGGGATATGATAGGATTATTGTGTTAGGGTTAGTGTTATGGTTAGGGTTACGACTGAGTTCGGGTTACGAGTAGGCTTAGGGTTAATGTAATGCTTAGGGTTAGAGTTTGGGTTTGGATAGTGTTAGGGTTATGGTTAGTGTTAGCATTAGGTTTATGGATACTATTAGGGCTAGGTTTAGGGTTACAGTTAGGATAGATTTAGGACTATGTATTGGTTTAGGTTTAGGATTTAGAGTTTGGGCTAGATTAGGTTTATGGTAAGGTTAGGGTTACAGTTAGGGTTGGGATTAGAATTTAGCATTAGAGATAGTGTTAGGGTTAGGTTTAGGATAGATTTGGGGCTAGGGTTTGGGTTATGTTAAGAGTTAGGGTCTGGGTTAAGGTTAGTGTTAGGATTCAGATTAGGGTTTGTATTTTGGCTAAAGTTTCATATTAGTGTCAGGAAAGAGTGTTACGGTTTTGGTTTTGATAGGGTTAGGCTTAGGGTTAGAGTTAGTGTTAGGATAATGTTTAAGATATAGTTACTGTGAGGATCAGGGTTATGGTTAGGATTTAGTGTTAGGATTAGTGTTAGGTTTACTGTTTGCATTAGTGTGAGGGTTAGAATATATTTAGGATTAGGGTTTGAACGTGTTACCATCCTGGTTCTTATAGAAATGAATGAGAGAAAATGTTTTTCTCCAGTTCCTCTATGCAATGAGCTGGAAGGTTCCCAACTTCACTAATGGTTTTACTTAGAAGTGTGAATGAGTTGCCACTCTTCACCAAGTGAGGCTTTGTGAATTACTTCAGTTACCAAAGTGATGTTTTACCCAGAGTTCTTTCACTGTATAGAGGAACAGGCATTGGAGTGCCCGGCCTCCCAAAGAAACTGGAGCTTAGCTCGCTCTTCTCTGTTAAGAACTCACTCTTGAAAACACAAAACATGGAGCCTAAACAATCAGTTCTACTAGGAAAACTGAATATTGAGAACATGTTACCAGTTTGGTTCCCATAAGAATGAATGGGGGAGAAAACATCCTTTTCCAGTTCCTTTGCACAACCAACTGTAAAGTCAAAAATTTCAAGGATGACTTTTCTTAGGAGACTGAATGAATTGCCACTCCTCACATGGTAGGGCTTTGTGAATTACTTCGGTTTCCAAAGTGAAGTTTTGTCAGGTGTTCTGTGCTTTGCTCTATGTGTGAACAGGCTTTGGTGTTCCCTGCTCCAAAGCATCTGGATTTTAGATGGCTCTTCTCCGTTAAGATATCACTCTTAGAATCCAAATAATCAGGGATAGGGTTACAATTTGCATTACGGTTATGTGTTCCATGTTAGGGTTATGGTAAGACAGGGTTATTGTTAGAGTTAGGGTTAGGGTCAAGATGTAGGATTTATTGTTTGGCTTAGCGTTATGGTTAAGGATAGATAGTGTTATTTTTAGATTTATAAATAGTGTAGGGGTAGATGCCAGAAGGTCTAAGGTTATTAGTTACAGTTAATGTTAAGTTTATTGTAAGCATTTAGGAAGAGATGTTGGGTTAGCTTTAGATTAGGTTTTGGTTTATGGTTAGGTTAAGTATTAAGATATAGGGTTAGCATAAAGATACATCAGGGTTAGGTTTAGGCTTAGTGTTAGGGTAGGGATTAGGGTTAAGATTGGTGTTAAGTATTAGGGTTAGTGTTATATTTAGGGTTAGGATAGAGTTAGGGTTAGGGTTGGGGTTAGGATAGTGTTAGTGTTAGGGTTAGGATTTAGGATTAATTTTAGAATTCAGCTTAGGTTTAGAGTTAGGGTTAGGATTGGTGTTAGGTTCAGCATTCACTTTCAGGGTTGCTGTTTGTGTTAGTGTTAGGGATAGGGTTAGGGTTATGTTAGAGTTAAGGTTAAGTATGGGTTTAGTGTTAGTGTTAGGGATAGGGATAGGTTTAGGACATGGCTATGGTTAGGAATGGGGTTTTGGTTTGAATAGATTTAGGGTTTATTTTAACTTTTTGTTTAGTGTTAGTGTTAGAATTAGGATTATGGTTAGTGTTATGACAGGGTTGTGGTTAGGGTTAGGTGTAGGAATAGCATTTAGGGTTAGGATTAGAGTTAGGGTTTTGATAGGGTTAGGGTAATTAGTGTTATGTTTAGGATTTAGAGTTAGCTTTATTGTCAGAGTCATGGTTATGATAGAGCTAAGGACGGGTTTTCGGTTAGCTTTAGGGTTTGGGTAGGGTTAGGATATTTATTCAGGGTTAGGTTTAGGTTTAGCGTTAAGTTTAGTGTTAGGTTAAGACTTTGGGTTTGGCTAGATTTAGGGTTAGATTAAGGTTAGGATTAGGTATAGTGTTACAAATAAGCATAAGGTTAGCATAGAGTTAAAGTTAGGGTTTGTTTAGGATAGAGCTAGTTTTCTTTTATGGTTAAGGTTAGGGTTCACGTTCTGGTTAAGATAGAGTTAGTATTATGGTTAGTGTTAGGGTTAGGATAGAGTTAATGGTAGGGTTAAGGTTAGGGTTAGTGTTAGCGTTAGGGTTAGGGTTAGAGTACATGTTAGTGTTACGGTTAAGATTAGAGTTTAGTTTTAGGGTTATGGTTGAAGTCAGGGTTAGATAGAGTTAAGGTTAGGGTTAGGTTTAAGAGTAGTGTTTAGGGTTTTGCTTAGTGTGGGTTCAGGGTTAGGACAGAGTTAGTGTTAGGGTTAGGTTTAAGGTTAGCATACAGTTAATATTAGGGTTAGGGTTACAATTTAGGGTTAGTCTTATTTTTAGGGTTAGAGATTGGTCTGGATACAGTTAAGGTTATGTTTAGGGTTAGAAATAAGGGTTATGTTTCAGATTAGACTAAACATTAGGTTAGGGTGTTAGGGTTAGTGTTAAGCTTAGGATTTATTTTAGGGTTTAGATTACTGTTAGTATTTTGGTTAGGGTCATGGTAGTGTTAGGTTTAGGGATAGGGTATGGGTTCAGGTAGAGTTAGAGTTCTGGTTAGGGTTAGAGTTAGTGTTAGAGTTAGGATTTTGGTTAATGTTAATGATTAGGGTTATGGTAAGCACTATGTTCAGGATAGAGTTAGGGTTAGTGTCAGGGTTAGTGTTAGGATAGAGTTATGGATACGCTTTTCTTTAGGGATAGGATTTTGGGTTAGGGTTAGGGCTAGTGTTAGATTCCTTTTTAGAAAAGTGTTAGGGTTAGTGATAGGTTTAGGGCTTTGGTCAAGTTAAGGTTTTGGAAAGGGTTAGGGTTAGCATGAAGTTATGGTTAGGTGTACATTTAAGTTAAGTTTAGGGTTAGGGTGGGGACAGAGTTAGGGTTAGTCCTAGGGTACTGTTATGATTAGCATTAGTGATAAGGTTTGGGTTCAGATAGAGTTAGGGTTAAGGTTGGGGTTAGGGTTAGGATTCTTTTGAGGGTTTGTGGTTAAGGTTTAGGTTTGTGTTAGTGTTAGGATACAGTTCAGTTAGGATTATGGTTAGGGTTATGATAGGGTTAGGGTTAGGCTTAGGCTTAGTTTTAGGGCAATGGTTGGGTTAGATTTAGGATTAATGTCAGTGTTAAGATTAAGATTTAGGGTCAGTGTTAGGGTTCTGGTTAGTGTTTGGGTTAGTGTGAGTGTTAGAGTAGATTTAGCATTAGGGTTTGAATGTGTTCCTTCCCACCTCAATTCCGATAGAAATGAATGGGAGAGAAAACATGATTCTCCAGTTCCTCTGCACAACAAACTGGAAAGTTTCCAACTTCCCCAATGGTTTTGCCTAGGAGACTGAATGAGTTGCCACTCTTGGCAAAGTGGGGTATTAGGAATTTCTTCATTTGCCAAAGGGAAATTTTACCCAGAGTTCTTCTTTCACTGTATACAGGAACAGGTATTGTAGTGCCCTGCTTCCCAAAGAAGCTGGAGCTTAGCTGGCTCTTCTCCATTAAAACCTCAGTCTTGAAAACATAAATCATGGAGCAGAAACAATCAGCTCTACTAGGAAGCCTGAATGCTGAAAGTGTGTAACCATCTTGGTTCCCGTAAGAATGAATAGATGAAAACATCCTTCCCAGTTCCTCTACAAAATGAGCTGGAAAGTCAAAAACTTCACAGATTCTTTCTCTTAGGAGACTGAGTTGCCACTCTTAGTACAGTGGGCTGTTTCAAATTACTTTGGTTTCCAAAGTGAAGTTTTGTCGAGAGTTCTGTGCCTTGTTGTGTGTGTGAATAGGTTTTCATGTTCCTTGCTTCCCAAAGCAGCTGGAACTTAAATGGCCCTTTTCCATTAAGTTCTCACTTCTAGAACCCCAATAATCAGGGATAGGGTTAGAGTTAGGGTTAAGGTTATTGTGTTCAGGGTAAGGGTTAGGGTACAACAGGGTTAAGGTTAGAGTTAGAGTTAGGGTAACCATATAGAATTTATAGTTGGGGTTATCATTAAGGTTTGGGATAGACACTGTTGGGGTTAATGTTTAGATTTAGGGTTAGCATAAGGGTAAGTGAAGGATTAGGGTTAAGGGTTAAGGGTTAGAGTTAGAGTTAGTGTTAGGTTTACTGTAGGGCTTTAGGGTTAGGGTTAAGATATAGGGTTAGGATAGAGTTAGGTTAAGATTAGGGTTAGGGTTAGTGTTAAGATTATTGTTATGTTTTAGGGTTAGTGTTAAGATTAGGTTAAGATAGAGTTAGGATTAGGCTTAGGGTTTGGGTTAGGATAAAGTTAGTGTTAACCTTAGGATTAGGATGTATTTTTAGATTTAGGGTTCATCTTAGGGTTCATCTTAAGGTTAGCATTATTGTTAAGGTTAGCATTCACTTTTAGGGTTGGTGTTAGTGTTAGTGTTAATGTGAAGGATATGTTTAGGAAAGAGCTTTAGGGATAGGGTTTGGGTTTGGCTAAATTTAGGGTTAAGTTTATGGTCCGGGTTAGGGTTAGTTTTAGGATTAGTGTTAGGTTTAGTGTTATGATAGGCTTAGGGTTAGGTTAGGGTTAAAATTAGGATTTAGGGTTAGGGTTAGTTTCATGGTCAGGATTAGGATAAGTTAGGTACAGGGTTTCAGTTAGGGTTAGGGTTTGTCTTAGGGTTATGTTTTGATTTAGGTTTAGGGTTAGGGTTAGAGTTAGGGTTAGGTTAAGGGTTTGTGTTTGGCTAGTTTTAATGTTAAAATTATCATTATTGTTAGGGTTAGGCTTACCTTTAGTTGTAGGTTTACGATAGATTTAGCACTAGCGTTTGGGTTTGGTAATGGCAGAGTTAATTTTATGGTTATGGTTAAGGTTTGGTTTAGAGTAGTGTTAAGATAGAGTTAGTATTAGGTTTAGGGTTGAAGTTAGGATAGATTTAGTGTTAGGGTTATGATTAGTCTTTAGGGTTAAGGTTAGAGTTGTGGTCAGGGTTAGGAAAGTGGTATTGTTAGGGTTAAGGTTGAGATTAGTGTTTGGAATTAGGGTCTGAATGGGGTCAGGGTTAGGACAGAGTTAAAGTTAGGGTTAGAGTTAGGATTTGGTTAGGGTTATTTTTAGCATTTAATGTTAGTATTAGGTTTAAGGTTAGGTATAGGTTTAGTATAGACTTTGGGATACGGTTAGGATTAGTATTTAGGATTAGGGTTAGGTTTAGGTATAGTTTAGAGTAATGGTTAGGGTCAGTGTTAACGTTAGAATTTAGGTTTTGGATTAGGGTTAGTATTAGTGTCATGGTTAGGGTCAGCAGAGGTTAAGTTAGGTATAGAATTTGGGTTGGGATAGAGTTAGGTTCAGGTTAGGGTTAGGATAAATGTTAGTGGTAGGATTAGGGTTAAGGTTGATGTTTAGGGTTATGATAAGTGTTAGGTTCAGAATTGAGTTAGGGTTTAGATTAGGAGTAGGGTTAGGATACAGTTAGGGATATGTTTTGGGTTAAGGTTTGGTTTTAGGTTTAAGATTAGCATTAGGGTTGGGATGATTTTCGTATAGTGTTATGGTTAGATTTCCTTTTAGGGTTTGGGTTAGGATAGATTTAGTGTTATGGTTTGGCTTGGGTTTAGGATAGAATGATAGTTACAGGTACGTGTATGGTTAATGTTAGGGTTAGGGTAGAGTTTGGTTTAGGGTTAGTTTAGGGTAAGCTTGAAAGTTAGGTTTTGGGTTCAGATAACAGTTAGGTTGTAATTTAAGGTTAGGGTTAGTGTTTGAGTTTAGTGTTAGGATTCAGGTCAGGATTGAGATAGCGTTAGGATAGGATGAGGGTTAGGGTTATTGTAGAGTTACTGTTAGGGTCACTGTTAGGGTTATGGTTAGGATTCAGTTCAACTTAGGGTTACTGTTAATGTTAGTGTTAGTGTGATGGCTAGGGTTAGGGTTAGGGTTTGGGTTTTGATAGTGTTAGAGTTAAGTTTAGGGTTATAGTTAATGTTAGGGTAGGGGTTAGGGTTAAGATTAGGGTTAGGGTTATTGTGTTCCAGGTTAGTGTTAGGGTAAGACAGGGTTAAAGTTAGAGTTAGGGTTAGGGTCAGGGTAAGGGGTTATCATTAATATTAGTATTAAATTTAGTGTTTGAAAATGTTATGGTTAATGTTTAGATTTACGGTTAGTGTAGGTGTAGATACGAGAAGGGTTAGGGTCAGGAGTTAGAGTTAATGTTAGGTTTACTGTAAGGATTTAGGGTGAGGGTTAGGGTTAGGGTTATAATGGGGTTAGGGCTATGGTTAGGGTTAGGATATAGGCTTAGGATAGATTTAGTTTAGGGTTAGGGTTTGGGTTAGTTTCAGGGTTAGGGTTAGTGTTAACATTAGTGTTAAATGTTAGGCTTAGTGTTAGGGATAGAGTTAAGTTTAGAGTTCAGGGTTAGGGTCAGGCTTAGTGTCAGGATTGTGTTTGGTTTAGGATAGGGTTAGGTTTAACTTTACAATAGGTTTAGGTTTAGTTTTAGCGTTAGAGTTTGGGTTAGGGTTAAGATTGAGATTGGGTAGGCTTAGTATTAGTGTTAGTATTGGTGTTGTTGTTATGGTTGGGGTTTTTGTTTGGATAGTGTTAAGGTTAAGGTTAGGGTTAGGATTAGATTTAGGGTTAGGGTTAGCTTTAAGAAAGTGTTAGGCCTATGGTTAAGTTAGAGTTAGGATTTATGGTTAGGGTTATGGTTAGGGTTATGATAGGGTTAATGTTGCAGTTAATGTTAGGAATAGGATTTAGCATGAGGTTTAGTGTTTGGGTTATAAAAGAGTTAGGGTAAAGGTTTGGTTTAGGGTTAGGATTTAGCAGTATGGTTAGGGTTAGTGTTAACTTTATTTTCATCCACATAGCTGACACTGATAAGGGATCTACAAACTTCAGTATAGGGTTACAGGATAAATCCTGAGGAGACTTGACTGACCTCATCAGATACAAAAGTTACAATTCTTGTTATATAGGTCTTGCTTTGTCTTGGTCTTAGCAATCCAGCAGAAAAGTATAAAAATGAGTTATATAATGTAAAGCCATATTAATATGCTGAACTGTAAAAGGCTCTAATCAACTTCTGTCGATAACCTACTACTATTGTGGACTGCTGGCCTGGGTTGGATTGTTTTGCTGAATTCAAACACCTATACTAGTTAGATGCTGATGGAATCACCATGTCTGACAGGATTGAACAAAAATGGGGTTACAAATGAAGGACCATTCTGTATTTGTATATTCAGAGTAGTAAGGCTAGATATACAGCTACTTTTGATTAATTTAATGAGAAGAAAGATTTGTAGTAATAGTGTTTGGATAGGATATCCTCTCTGCTTCTTGTATTATGGATAACCACTAAGAAGATAAAAATGTAAACGTGTTAATTATTTAAAATATCCTATTAATCAGCTTTTAAACTGTCTCAGTAATATTTGTTTCTCAATAAAATTTAAAAAAAGAATAGTGTTAGAGTTAGTGATAGGATTATTGCTAAGATTAGGTTAGGGTTAGCAGAGAGTTACAGTTAGGTGTATGGTTAGGGTTAGTATTTGGGTTAGAGTGAGGGTTAGAATAGAGTTAGGGTTAGGATTTGAACATATTACCACCTCAGTTCCAACATAAATGAATGGGAGAGAGAAGATCTTTCTCCAGTTCCTCAGCGCAAGGAGCTGGAAGATCACAAACTTCACCAATTATTTATTTTTTTAAGAGACTGAATGAGTTACCATGCTTGGCCAAGTGGGCTTTTGTGAATTACTTATGGTAACAAAGTGATGGTTTACCCAGAGTTCTGCTTTTGCAAATCATGGAGAACAAACAATCACCTCTACTAGGAAAACTGGATGCTGAGAAGAAGTTATCAGCTTATTTCCCATAAGAATGAATGGGAAAGAAAACATCCTTTAACAGTTCCTCTGCACAACGAGCTGGACAATCTCAAACTTCACTAATGTCTTTCTTAGGGTCCCGAATGTGTTGCCACCTTTGACATAGTGGGGCTTTGAGTATTACTTCGGTTTTTAAAGTGATGTTTTGGTGTGAGTTCTTTGCTTTGCAGTATGTGTGATCAGGCTTTGATGATCCCAACTTCCCAAAGCAGCTGGAAGTTAGATGGCTCTTCTCCAATAAGATCTCACTCTTAGAATTCAAATAATCAGGGATAGGATTAGAATTAGGGATATGTTTATTGTGTTCAGGGTTAAGATTAGGGTAAGACAGGGTTATGGTTAGAGTTAGGGTTAGCGTCAGGATATAGGGGTTATTGCTAGGGTTAGCGTTAAGGTTAGGGATAGAAAGTGTTAAGGTTAAGGTTTACATTTAGGGTTAGTGTAGGGGTAGATATTACAAGGGTCAGGGTTAGTATTTATAATTAGTGTAAGGTTTGCTGTAAAGATTTAGGGTGTGGGTTAGGGTTAAGGTAAGAATAATGTTAGGGTTATGGTTAAGATTATTTGAAGGGTTACGATATAGGGATAGGATAGAGTTGGGTTAGTGTTAGGTTTAGAGTTCGTGTTAAGTGTTAGGGTTAGTGTTAGTGTTCAGGTTAGGATAGAGTTGGGGTTAGGGTTAGGGTTAGGATAGAGTTAGTGTTAGGGTTAAGATTTAGGGTTAGGGTTAGTGTTGAGCTTAGGTTTAGATTGGAGTTAGCATTAGGGTTGATATTAAGGTCAGGATTAACTTTTAGGGTTAGTGTTAGTGTTAGTGTTAGGGTTAGGATTAGGGTAGTTAGGTTTGTAGTTAGTGCTAAGGGTAGGGTTAGTATTAGTGTTTGGGTAAGGGATAGTTTTAGGATATGGATAGGGTTGGGGATAGGGTTTGCTTTCAGATAGATTTAGGGTTAAGTTTAGGTTTTGTTTTGTGTTACTGTTAGGATTAGCAATAGGGTTAGATTTATGGTTATGATAGGATTATGGTTAAGATTGGGGTTAGGATAAGGATTTAGAGTTAGGCTGAGTGTTAGGATTATGAAAGGGTTAGGGTTTTCATTAGGGTTATGATTAGGATTTAGAGTAAGTGTTATTGTCACAGTGAGGTTATGATAGAGTTAGGGATACAGTTTGTGTTAGGGTTAATGTTAGGTTTTTGGTTAAGGTTAGGGTTATGGTTAAGTGTAGTGTTTGGGTTTGGCTAGATTTAGTATTAAGGTTAAATTTAGGTTTAGAGGTTGTGTTATGGTTTTGTGTAGGTTTAGGGTAGAGTTAAGGTTACGGTTAGGGTTTGATTAGGATAGAGTTAGTTTTATGGTTATGTTAAAGTTTGGTTTAGCATTAGTGTTATGATGGAGTAATTATTAAAGTTAGGGTTAAGGTTAGGTTTGGAGTTAGTTTTAGTGTTAGGGTTAGGGTTTGTGTTTGTGTTAAGGTTAGTGTTAGGGTTATGATGAGTGTTTAGGATTATGTTTAGGGTTGGGATCATTGTTATGGCAGTTAGTTTTAGGGTTAGAGTTAATATTAGTGCTTTGAGTTAGAGTCAGGGTTGGGGTCAGGGATAGGACAGACTTAGTGTTACAAGTAGGATTAGAGTTAGAATAGGATTAGAGTTAGGTTTAGAGTTAGGATTTAGTATTAGTTTTAGGGTTAGGATTATATTTTAGGGTTAGAGTTATGCTTAGGCCTAGGGTTAGGTTAGAGGTAGGGTTAGGGTTATTGTTAAGGTTAGGATTTAGATTTAGGATTAGGGTTAGTGTTATTGTTGCAGTTTGGATCAGGGTAGGTTTAGGGTTGCAGATATGGTTTGGGTTCTGATAGAGTTAGGGTTCAGTTTAGGATTAGGTTTAGTGTTGGGTTAGGGTATGGTTAAGGTAAATGATTAGGGTTATGGTAAGGGTTATTTTGAGCAAAGAGTTAGGGTTAGGTTTCCTGTTATGTTAGTGTTAGGGTTTGGATAGAGTTAGGGATAGGTTTTGGGTTAGAGTTAGGATTTGGGGTTAGGGTTAGGCTTGGTATTAATTTTAATATGCTGTTATGCTTAGCTTTAATTTTAGGGTTAGGGTTAGGATAGGCTTCGTGTTTTTGTTAGTGTTATGGTTAGGATAGAGTTATGGTTAGGGGTATGGTTAAGGTTAGTGTTAGGACAGAGTTGGGTTTAGGGTTAGGGTTATGGTTCAGGTAAGCAACAGAGTTAGGCTTTGTGTTTGGATACACTTAAGGTTAAAGTTAACCTTAGTGTTTAGGGTTAGTGTTAGGGTAAGGGTTAGGGTTAGGATTAGGGTCAGGATTGAGTTAAGGTTAAGATAGTTTGAGAGGTAGGATTTTAATAGGGCTTACTGTTTAGGTTTACTGTTAGTGTTAGTGTCAGGGTTACTGTTAGGACTGGTGTAGATTTAGGCTTAGTGTTAGCATTAGGGTTACAGTTATGGTTTGGGCTTGGATAATGTTAGGATTAAGTTTAGGGTTATGGTTAGTGTTAAGGTTACACTTAGGGTTAGGTTTAGGGTTAATGTTAGGATAGATTTAGGGTTAGGGTTAGTATTAGGGTGTGGGGTTGGGATAGAGTTAGTGTCAGGGTTATCCTTTAGAGATAGGGTAAGTGTTCAACTTAAGATTATATTAGAGTTAAGTTTAGGGTTGTGTTAAGGTTAGGATTCACTTCTAGGTTTAGTGCTACTGCTAGTGTTAGGGTCAGGGTTAGTGTTAGTGTTAATGTTAGGGCTAGGTTTAGGACAGAGTTAGGGTTAAAGTCAGTGTTACGGTTAGGTCTAGTGCTGCATAGAGTTAGGGTTAGGATAAATGTTAAGGGTAGGGTTAGTGTTAGTGTTAGTGTTAGGTTTAGAGATACGTTTAGGATAGCGTTAGAGTTAGGGATAGGGTTTGTGTTCAGATACATTTAAGGTTAAGTTTAGGGTTTGGGTTAGTGTTACTTTTAGGATTAGGGTTAGGTTTAGATTTATGATAGTGTTATGTTTAGGGCTAGGGTTAGGACCAGGATTTAAGGTTTGAGTTTGTATTGGTTAGGGTTTTACTTAGAGGAACAGGTATAATATAAGGAAGATATTAACACAAGAT